>WHYT01000126.1:30964-50436 GCA_009806455.1 Tetrax tetrax
TTGTGTAAAGTTCACTGCAGTTGAACGGGACCCCATTTCTGGCCTTGCACTTCATGCTTCTCTTACCTAGGAAAACCCTCTTAAACTTAACAGAACTTACACCCATCTCACTAATAGTGAATCATACCCTTGGGTAGCAGAAAATGGAAGAACTCTATAAGATGGTGCTACATTGATTTATGCCATTGATTAACACCTACACAGTCAGGATCTGGTTTTGCATGACAAAGGTTTGTATTATATTTAAGGCTTAACGTTATCTGTGCGCAGTGTGAAACAAGATGTTTTGTCTGTTTTGATTCCCTGCAGCATGCTGTGTAAAGTCTTCTGTTGAGCCCCATGCAGTGCCAGTAATACTATGATGCAACAAACCTCTTCTGATTTCAGCAAGAAGACAGCCCAACTGACTTCAACAACAAACGTCCAAGCAGAGCACATGTTAGCTTTGCTCAGTCTGAAGACCAGCCAGCCATGGCTATGCTGTCTGGTAGACAAATGTCTGTAAGGCAGCTCCTGAACTCAAAGCAGATAATAAATATACTTACATACCAAAATCCTCAGCTGCTAACTTCAGCAGGGGCAAGATTGGTGATGCTTCCCCACCCCAAGCCCTATGCAGTTTTGTTCACTATGTTGCAGCAGTTCTGTGAAAGAATTATAGAAAGTTTAGAGAACAATAAAATGCTTAAAAAAGAGAAATACCACAATGAGAAGTCGTCTTGTGGGAGTAGGATTAATTATGTTACAGAACAGAGTAAAATGAGCTTCATCCAAAATCTACTGGGGTCCATGGAGAGTCTCCCACTCAAGCCAACAAGCTCTAATTTAGCCTCCACAACAGATACAAAACTGTGCTCAAAGATGACAGCCTTAGGCCGTCCATGCTCAGGAACACAACAATTGCACATACAACCTTCCTGTGCTCTCCTGGTGCATACACTCATGTCTCTGCTTTACTGCAGGATCACATGTGATGTTTTTTCTACCAAACCCCTTCTTCCTCACATTGAGCATGGATGGTGTTCCACAGGCAAGCAGCTGCCCAGAGTTGTATTTTCTTTTAATTGGACAATGATGGTCTGCAGACAGTTTAAAACTTCAAGGATTTTCATATGGTGCTCATCACTTGGCTACTCCAGTGCTGTACAAACATTCATTCCCTGGGCACAACTTTCCCCTTTTCATAGCTGCAGAAGCTAGGTCAGAATGTTAAGTCAGAAAGCAGTTATTAATTTTTGGGAAGTGTTTTGATAATCCAAGTCTTCAGAGTGCACCAGATGTACAGTTCCCACTGATGACAGCTGTTGCTCTGTGCCTGTACCAGGGCTCCGGAGGAACATCCAGCAGCCAGCTCTGAGATGCCCAAGCATCTTGCCTTTGGTCCCACAGGAACCGGGTGATGAGGGCAGGAATAGCACCTAATTCTGCAGAGTATTAGCTGTAAGTAAGAGACAACTGTGCCCCATCTGCTCTAACTCACTGCATGCATTATAACCTATGCATCCCTGGAAATATTTAAGGCCAGGTTGGATGGGGCTTGATCTAGTTGAAGGTGTCCCTGCTCCTTGCAGGGAGGGTTGGACTAGATGACCTTTAAAGGTCCCTTCCAAACCAAATCATTCTATGATTTTATGATTCTATGCAACAATGAAAGCATTCTTCATCATTCAGATGGGTTCTGGCTTTTCCCAATTTGCAAGAGCTTGATTTTGTGATCTTCAACACTTTCTGAACATTCTTCTTGTAATTTAATAGGCTTTAAAAATCAAGACCAGTCAGAGCACATTAAGCAGAAGAACTGCTACTTTTTCAGCCGTGCTAACAGAGGATGCAACAATTTGCTAGGTGGTGTCCCAGGTACCAGCTACCAGGGTAAGACTGGGCACAGCAGCAGTGCCAGGTGTCCTCTGACACTGATGGAGGGCACAGCTCTCTGGTGACCTTCAAATGCAGAAAACTTAAGCTCTGGTCCAAGTAAAACTTGGCCACCAAGGCCAAAGGGACTGGAAAAAGCTGATAACTGATCATAAACATTAGGTAAGCTAAGAGGGGCTTCCTGCTTCATGCAGAGGGGATTGCTGGGTGAAGCTGGGGTGAAGGAGCTTCTCAGCCTTTCCAGTTGAGGGCTGAGTCTGGGCCTGACCTTCAGCCTGTACCTTTGCTTTCATGTTGCAATCATCCAGTCACTTCTCTCTGTGTTTGTTTGAAAGGCTAAAGGCCAAGAGCTAGATAAACTTTGGATTTAACTTTAATTCATGATCAAAGGACAGAAGTGCAGTTCAGTACTTAGCAGCCCTGCTCTTGGCAGGTTGCCACAGCAATAGTCGGAGAGTCTGGGATTTAGTCCTACTTTGTGTGCCCTAGATGTGAGACAGCCCTTGTTTGCCCAGCACTGCCCCTGTCTCCTGTCCTACCACCCATCCCCAACACCAGTTTCCAAGCGGTGCCTTCTCCTTTTACCTGCTCATTCCTGTCCCTTCTCTGGATACCTTCTCTCACACTCCATTCTCCTTCAGCCCCAGTACTCAGCTCCACTTTCATCATCATTCAGTTCATATGCTTCTTGGACTACTTAACTCTTTTGAATTTGTTACTAGCCAGTCCCAGCATCTGGTCACACGTTTTTCCCATGCAATGTCCCAGGGACTGAGGGACCCAGCAAGTCCTCCAGTCTGTCCAGCTTATTTGCTTCATTCTACCTCTATCCCTTCCTCATCCACTTTTTGTTTTTTCTTCTTCTTTTTTTTTTTTTTTTCACTTTGGCATGAGCATGCAGAAGAGAAAGTCTTTCCATTCCCAATTCCTCTGTTTTGTGCTACAGCGGTCTGAGGAAGACTGACTGCAAGCAGAAGGTAGGAAAAAAAGGCAAACTCACTGTAGCCACCAAATCCTGAAATGAACTTTCATAAACTCAGAGAAGGACGGGCTTGCCTAATAAAGATGACTTTCACTATAGGCTATCGTTTGAGGGGCATGTATGATAAAGATTGATTTAGAAAAGAGAAATATGACCTCTCATTATATAAAACAGGGGCATTAAGTCAAACTGCAATGTATTTGCTTGCAAAACATAATACTAAGAGTACTATTCTCTCTAAGGGTCAGAAGAAATAGGTCTTTTCAGGCCCCTTTCTGATAGTCAGAGGGCTGGAAACAGTAGAAGGGAGCTCCAAAAGGCATGAGTTTTACCAGTCTTCTTTCATGGCCCAGAGGATATAACTGTGGGTTGGGATCCTGTGGACTCCCTGATGAACTCTGGCATAGGACTACTTTGAAAGAACAGACTTCTTAGATTCGATCAGTTTGACCCACCTGACCACTGGAGCAGATGGTCCTCTCCAAAGAGGTTAAAATTATTTGTGAAAACTTAGGACACCAATCAACAAATCAACTGGAAGAATAAGCCAATCTTAGTTCTGGTGAGCAACCTGTAAAATGCCAGCTCACATCAGTGAAATGTGTGTAGTCACAGCATATTGTCATCAAATAAATCATTGCAGCCAAAAGCTAAACTCGGAGAGGCAAATTACAGTGCAGACCTAGCAGAGTGTGGATACAGAAATCAAAGTGACAGAGGGGAAAGGAATGTTTTTAAATTCCATGTTGCAAATATATAAGTAATAACAACCTTCAAGTCATGTCATAGGTGGGATAGACCAAAGACAGAAGTGGAAGGGACTTGGCCAATACCACTCACGTGGCTTTTTGCAGAACCAGGATCAGACTGGGCTTGCCAACCCGCAGCTCACATCCTTCCCCCAGGCCTCTCTACATATACTGCTTCAGCTATAAGAGACCACAGGAGAGGCCTCAAAGCACAAAATATTCAGGAAAACTGCTTTGTTTGGTGAAGAATTAGGTGTCAAAGCTGGTGGTGAGCTGTGCAGTATTGCTGGTTGCATGGGTGTAACAGAGTCTTGCAAATATAAGGGTTCAATAGTGTGGACGGGTTGTCCCTCATCCCAAACAGTTGTTAATCTCATGCTGACTTTATGCTAAAAATGGCTTTTTCTCACCTACTCCTGAGAAACCTGCCTTCCTCTTAGATTTTGGTTCAAGTGTAAAACTTGAATTAAGTCAAAACAACCTCAGAAAAATGACAGGGAGACAGCAGCTTATCATGCTATGGAGACTTAGATCTAGGAAAAGAGGCTGAGCAGCAGCCTTGCTAGACACCTGGGCACCAAAACTGGAAAAGTGTTGAGGCAGCATAAACTACCTTTAAGATCTGTCTTATTAGTGTAATGTCTTCCTGTCTTTAAAATAAAGAATTTGAATGTGCTATTCAGAAATACCAAGTGAACTTCTGGCCTCTCACTAGTAGCTAAAAATAAAGACCACGATACACTTAATATTTCACTTCTTAATATGTCAACTTCAGATATATATAGATTATATAGATATAGGTACAGATATAGATACAGATATTAATATAGATATATATTCTAGCTCTGAGGATATATTTTATTAAGCATTTTATCCAGAAACATAATTTGCTTTGCTAATGCATCCCTTAAATGCACTCATCAAATACTCTGAGTGAGTACATTCAGACCGCATTGCAAACTCTTTGCTGTTCTTGATCTGTGCTGTGAGTTTGCTCATGTGAATGACATGCAAAATTATTACCAGATCTACAAAAAGAAAATGCAAGTAAAATACAATTAATTTCTGCTCAAATTTTAAAACTTTTTGGTCTGATAATGGCAGTAGATACGTTAGATTGATTTTAAAATATTTATGAATAAAAAGGGAGTATTCAGAAATAATGGTTTTACAGTGTAATACTATGTGCTGTACAGCAAATGAAACTTATTCTGAGTAATACTTGAGAAACTTGTTAATGTTTCTGTTCTTAGTCATTGAGAGTATACTTCCTAACATATCCTGATTGAAAAAGTATTCATTACTTTGTGGTAAGCTTAGTTAAGTAGCCTTCAGCAGTTAGCTAGGTCTCTTTCAAGTTGCTATGTACTTTGATCTATGCCACAAATCAATTTCTTCAGAAAACAGTATGAAAACCTCTGGAAACAAGCCACATTTTATGGAGAAATAGCTCCAACACTCATCTCTAAACAAAGAGCAGAAACTACTGGCATGTAACTCAGGAATGACTGAATCAAACAGGTTTGATCAGAGTAACCTTCCAGCCATCACAAAGTTTACTTTGTTTTGTTTGGCCAACAGTAGAGCATAGAGAACAAGTTCAGAATTTTTGTAATAATCAAAAATTTATTGAGAATTTGTACAGAAAAAAATAACCATGTACAGAGGTAAGCACTGCTCAGGGAAAAGGCTTGTGTATTTTACAGTCAATGGTGGTTTATAGTCAAAATGGAACCGTGCAATGTTAGGTAAGTTCAGTGTCTGAGAGATAAAATATTACTTTTCCCTGTTCAGACTGGTCTTTGTGAAATTGTCCCTTTACGAGTCTCCAACCTACAACAGAAAAAAAAAAAGAGAGCATTTTAGTGTTATTCTAAAGAAAAAAGTACAGGTTATGATGACATGTTGATAGTGTTCATGCATAGTTATACTAGTTGAAAATTGGAAATATAGCATTTAAAACACATGAAGGCAAGACATGACTTCTAATCATGAGATTATCCATCTATGTTAAAAGAAACAGTAACATGGAAGCTATACTAACATCAAAGTACAAATATTTCTGTGATAAAGTGGCGAACAAAGACAACTTCTCTAAGATGCAGTGGGCTTAACACTTGAGCTGTCCATGCTCAGTGTTTGACATTATAACTATGTTCCATTATCATTTTAAATATCTCTTCAGCCCTATGGTCGAACCTGTTTGGTGCTGCCTAAGTTGTGCTGCTGCCCATCTACTGACAGTCTGTTGAATGGGATGATTTTCATTGCTGTTTTCTTCATGGAGTACCACCGGTCACGCCAGGTTGCCCAGATAATGCCATTGTCATATCCAGATGGTTTGGCATCTTTCGATGTGTACACACCATCTAAAAAGTATCAGTTGGAGCAAAACAGTTAGTTGCTTTCTAAAATAGTTAATGTGTCTATATATTTTTCTGATACTAACATCTCCACAGCATGCCTGGGCATGCTAACTGGCCCTGCTTATTGCTCTTCTCCCCCTACTTTGCTTCTCTCAGGACTGATTCTCCCACTTTGGGCTGGAGAGCAGCCATAAGTTCCTACTGCTAGTGGTAACAGTTATTGCAAAGAATGGGCTATGCCAGCTCTGGGAAATCCAGATGGCAAAACATACTCAATGAAAGCGATCCATTTTTCTTTGTCACTGAAATGCAGTGTCCTCAGTTATAGGTATTTAGAAGATACTTTACTTTTATAATATACGCCATTGAGGTGGGCAGCATGGCATCTGTTCATCCACCATCCAGATCCATCTTGCTCAGCACAGTTGCCAGCGAAGTGATCATTGTCATTATCATAGGTACTGAACTGCATGCCATTATGAGAGGTAAAGGATTTGTCACTTGGATTGTCTCCAAAATCAAAGCCATCAAAGGCATCCCCGGCTTCACCACCGATAAAGTAGGCGTAAGTCAGTCGATACTTGTCTTTCTCAGTTCCCACTTTGAATACTGCATAGTCAGCAGTGCTGTTAACAAAGGAGAATGGTGGATATGAGAATCCTGCATTCCCAGTACATGCACGAATGAAAAATACATAGGTGTTAGAACTGCAGAAAAGGCATTTACGGCAGCCTTGCGTTTGAAAAGGAATTGGTTTTGCATGATTGTGTGCCTCAGTTCAATGACACACATCCAACCAACTTTTGTGCTTCAGCATCAGACATGTTTTCTGACTACTAGTCTTCAGTGATGTATGAAAGATCTACGTTATATAAACACACGTACATATGTGTGTATCCCAGGTTCATAATGCTTAGGCTTACTTAAGTCAGGAAATTCTTGGTGGGAGGAAGGAGTGGATGTCTGAAGAAATTGCAAGGATAGTAAGCCCTTCTAGAGAATGGAATACATAGAACAGAAAAAAAAAAAGAATAGAATAGTTCAGCTGGAAGGGTCCTGCAATGATCCTCTAGTGCAGAAGATGCAAAAGATGTTAAGAAACTTGAAGAAACAGATTCCTTCTGCCAAATAAACTAGGGCTTCAGACAAGCACATGTGACTGGCAACAAGTCACACACGGTGACTGCTGTCACAGTTGTGAGTTCAGGAGCCAAAGCAGTGTCCTATGCATGTGAGCAGGCGTAAGGGCTCATCATTTTTTCAGAGAGCTGTACAAACTGACGCCGCAGTGGGAGCAGTAGTTTTAAGCTGTCATTTTCAGAAGTGTCATGAGCAAATACCTTTTTTTGCCACTCCAGTCCTCCAGTTCTACTCGTAAGGTGTATGGCAGAGTGGATTGTGTAGTTATTAAATGAATCTTTTCATTGCCTAGCCAGAACTCAGTGGTGTCATCTGGAGACAGATGTCCAAACCCTTCCTTGTACTGAATCCAATTTTTCTTGAAGTCCTCGCTCCCATCCAGTCTCTGGGGAAAACAAAAATGAAAACAAAGACTTCAATCAAAAGATATGTATCTTACACAGGTAAAAAAAAAACAGTGCTGATGCAATAAGCTTGCTCATGTTAATAATACATAAGTGGCATACCCTCTGTAATACTGTCCAGCCGTTGCCATACGAGTCAATCTCACAGTAGACTAGGAATTGTTGCTTGGCTTTTTGAGGCTTGATAAAGTAAAGACCACTTTTTCTGGCACCTTTATTTGCAACGTCTTGACAATCTGAAGTAAAGATATTCAAAGGACGGTTATAATCTAGCTACAGTTCTATCCTCACAGCTATTTGATATTGTAACTTCCTTAGTGCAAGTGTCTTTGTTGCAAAGTTAGCTATTTAGTCCAGATACTTTAATGTCATTGTCATAAAAAATCCTACTGTGGGTAAGATGAGGAGGAATTTAGTCTCACGTAGAGTTTAAGTAACTTAAATGTAAAATATAGTCATTGCATTAATTTCTACAGCAACAAAAAGGCACTTTTGGAGCTAATGGAATAATTAAGTTTTTTTAGGTAACTCAGTAGAAATGTGATGATGAGTTATCTTCTGTTTTTCCTTTGTCCATGGAAACTCTACTCATGTCCCTTGTGTTTAGCATACATTTTGGGATAATCATATTTTGTCCAAAAAGGCCATAGAGGCAAGCGAGACCACTGTTCCATCTGAATGCCTTGTTTGCTGAGCATCTACCTAGCACTTATATTGATCCAAGCACTGGTTTCATAACTTGCAATCTTACATATCTTTGCAGAAATCTATGGCCCATAAGATTACAAATAACTCATCGCTGTAATGCCCACTGGCAATACTTGTAACTGAATTAACCCTCCACCACACAATAAGAGTTTTGTGCACCTCTTCCAGTTGTCTCCTGTATTTCGGCCATGTCCCTGCACGGCTTCTGGCAGAGTGGCTCAAGCTGGGCAATCTTCTCTTTCAGCTGTGCAATCCTGTTGCTGTTCAATATATGTGTATCTGTCAACTGTCTGGAAAGAGACATAAAAATGGCTTCTTGTTTCAGCTGTTTCTGAATGTGTCATACACATTTCCCTGCATGCGTGCCTCACCCACGTACCATACTGCTACATACACCCTTGTAAAAGCGGGCGCCTCTCTTAGTACTGATACTTAAAGTTGAGGAAACTAGCCAAAATAGGAAAGCACATGCTTAACCTTATACAAAACTTGACTCTAATCAGCAAAACTCAAACCATTAATTAATGTATGAAGATAACTCTATGGAAAGTTTTTCTTTGTTCTCCTGAAGTAAATGATGAATTATTCCTCTTTAATTATGGATGCATTTGTAAAACATAAATGCTGTAAATAAAATGCTGCAAGTGTCAGAATGCCTAAATCATCTTTGATATAATGTTAGAGAAGTGGAGATTTTTCTACATTCAGGTCAAAAAACATATCCTTAAGATTTAGAAAAGTTAATGATGTTTTCAATTTTATTTTCAGTGTCAATTTACAAAAGACTACCACTGAATTTATAGTTACTCATGATTTATATCAATGTAACTGACCTGATTTTCATGGATATATGCAGCAAAATTAGCCAGAGTGCATGATCGTACAAATAGTCCACACACGCTGCATTACAGCACAAACTCATATTAATAAAATCTCCAAAGTTCATTAAAAACATTTTAGGAGTAGCTGGCACAGCAAAAGAAACATAAATAAAAATATCCCCATGCTTCCTGACATTCTTATCTGGCACTTCTTGCACAGTTAATGGCTTATGCAGAAGAGCAGAGAATGCTGAGGAGCCTTAGCTGCACTTGAGAAAAGAACAGAAAGAAAAGGATTTGGATTGTCAAGTGATATAAAAGGTAGAAGACACCTACTGTATAGTATTTTCATGAGACAAGATAGTGTTTTCATATCTGATAATTTCTTCAATTATTTTCTTTGACTTTTTAGTAAAATCTTCAATTGTATCTGTAGAACAGACAAAGATATAAAATTATTGTAATTAGGCAAATTAAAAACCAAGAAAACTACATAAATTTTATTTTTCAGTTGTGTGGCTATTTTTATATTCTCACTTGGTAGTGTCTGCTTCTCTGGAGGATAGAGGGTTTGGATATGTTGAATCAAATGTTCTGCTGTTCCTGTGGAGTTAGCAATTTGCCGCAAAATTCTCTCCATTTCCTGCAGTTCATTATCCATAGTGAGATGGTATTTATTGAAGAAATCTGCAATGCCACAGGTTGTTGGGCAGTAGCTACCCTAAAGAGGAAAGAATAATAATTGGCAATGTTTTGCAAGCAAAAAAAAAAGGAGAGCAGAATATTTGGGCAAGGTAACTTTCAGGCAGTGCTTATACAAACGCTTGCGGATAAAAAGGGCAGGCATTTGCCACTTTGTCCACAGCATTTGAATTTGCAGAGGTACTTTAGTTTCACACCGTGTGTACATACACATACAGAGCAATAAAATGGTGCGTGGTGTTACGTGCAGAGTCCTCTGGAGATACGTTTTTTGTGCAGCCTGCCCTACAGTTTTACCAGGCATATACCTCTATTAATAGATAACGGGTTTAAGGACAGTGCATTTAATAAGTATCGAAAATAACAATGAGGATCAAACAAAACTGCAAGTGATAATGGTAGTTAATAATCAGCATAGCAGAGCTTTAATTGGACTCTTAAGATAAAAGAAAATTGTTCAGGTACTTACAAATCGTTCATCTAATATGCAGCAGTTTTCTCTGGTGGCAATGTACTGAAGAGAAGAAAGAAGACCATTTTCAGTGAATTTTCTCTGACAGCGCTTTCCGCACCGACCTGTTTCCTAGCACTGTCTCTTCACTTACCGCCATGCTGGTAGAAAAGAGCAGGGAGAGGAGAGGCCCCAGGGGAGCCCAGCTGCGTAACCTCAGCACCATCATGTCTGTCCCACTGGTCGCTGCCGACTGCTCGGTGTGAGCGGTGCAGTCAGCAGCCGAAAATGTTTGACCCAGCACAGGGAGGCAGCGGTTTAAGGGAGCAGGTTGAAGCTGGGGGCGGGCACTGGGAGGTGGCGGGAAGAGGTGGGGTAGGGGTTTGAGGTGGCTTCCCAGAATTTGCACACATCTCTTACTCCTCCCATTTTCAGAACCTGCTTCCCACTTATCCTCTTGATCTCTGCCTCAGACAGGAGGTCTCAGGGGAGGTGGGAAGGTGAAACAAGGTATGGAAATGCTACTTCCAGTAACGCAAGTGTAAGAAGACTCACACATGGCTTCAGGATGGGGCTGGCCGAAGTTTCACTCAAATAGCACAAGGAAAACCCACAGTAACTATTTGAATTACATGTAACAACTACCAATAACTTAACCATAAATACTAAGAATATTTTGAAGTTACATAGCACTTTCCCGCTACAGACCTCAATGTGCTTTGCCCAGAGAATCAACATAATTCACTGTATTCTGTAGATGACAAGACTGAAGCACAGAAAGGTATGAAGACACATTGGGCAGTGGCATATCTGGAAGAGAAGCCTGTGGTATTTCTCACCAGCAATGAAAGCATGAATCTTCCCTATCCTTCAACTCAAGGACTCCATTCAATGACTTAGATCAAAGCTTCCTTGCTGGAGAACAACTGTTTCATCTGCCGTATTCAATACACCTACAAGACTGGTGACAGGCTCCCTCTTCTGCTATGGGCTTTATCCCAGACAAATTATTTTATGTATGTGCTTCTGCTTACTAGCTGTATTAACAGCATTGCATGCCCTGCACTTGATCTTAGGCTGTGGCTTCTCCAGAGAAAGCCTGCTTTTGTGTCTGTACACTATCACCTGTGATGGCTAATGTTGAATGAAGCTTTTGACTTCAACACACATTTGACCGAATGATGAAAAGAATGGCGGGACTGGGGCTCACTGCTAGATCTGTTGTTACTGGGGTTGGCTTTGTGATTTCAGGTAAATGACTTCACCTCTGTACAGCAGGAATGAGGTTTCAATTTTGCTTAGCAACTATTTAAAATTCACAGACAAAAGCATTCTATAGAAACTAGATGCTATATTGTTACAAAATTAGATATGATTATTACCTGAAACATACAGAGTTTCTGGCCTATACATCCTTTTTTCATCTGGTCATATCTAGTCAACTAGAAGGTTTCCCACCGAGCCACTTATTGCCAGAAGGAAATATGAGCATTTATACTGCTAAAAATCAAATTGGTGGGACACTTATGTGAAGCTGAAGCACTGTTCATGGGAGAGTCAGCTTTCCAGTAACTGTACCATGACCAGTGAGTTAGCGGCCAGGCTGCCAAAAGTCCTTTCCAAAGGATGACCGATGCTAGAAGTTTACCCTTCCAAATTTGGAATTAATTACCTTCAAGAGTCACGTGCAGAATGTGCTTCTGTTGTCCCTACTGATACAAATAGGACATGGCTCCACCTTTCACATAGTTAGTTCTGTTTCCTAAAGAGTTACAATAAAGTAAATAAAAATAGGTAAAAGTCTACCTGCTCTTGTGTTTTCTACTGTTGCTTCATTAATGCAGTGAATAGGGACTCAGGAAACTACCAGTTTCTGCTTGCCACTGCTGCTTAAACATTGCTTGAGCTTGCTTTGCTCCTTCATTGGCTGCAGGCCATGACACAGTGTCCAGAGGATCCTGGAGGTACAATTCCAGTGGCTGCACAACACCAAGATTCCCATAAATACGACAATACAGCGTGAGCAAATGGCTGGTATGAACTTTGTGAAATAACTGGCCCAGATTCAGCCACAGATGTACAGTCAAGAGTGCAGATGGGCACGTAATGTTCATGGCACGACAGGTGAACCACGTAACACAATCCAAGTAACCCTCATCCTTTCAGAGAGCAAAGAACATATCCTTGCCTTTTGTCACTAATAGTAGTACATATAGGCTTGAAACGCTTTCAGAAGAATATTTGGTAACAAAATACAGAAAAATTTCTCTTGTGTTCCTAGGCAAGAATTTTGGGAGTCAGAAAAGATGACAACAATCAACACTGGCAGTAATAGCTTAGTTAATCTTGAGACAAAATGCCTAACATTTTAGAATTAAAACATGACAATGGCTCTAATGAAATAATTTCAGTGTGTAAATGGAGTTTCATTGTTCTAGATAATTGGCTAGTTGGGTAGGTAAAACAAAAGGATCGTTATGCCTACAAATGGGTTAGGAATAGGAAAACTAAATTTTCAGTGAGGTGCTTGTGTTACACACAATGACCACTGTTTAGATTTGCATTTATGAATGAATCAATATCAAACATTGCTTTAATGATTATCAAGTATCTGTACACTGCATTTATAAGTGTTGCCTAGTTGTATTTCTGGTTGCAACCACTTGTACTTCTTAGAAGAAGACATAAATATTTAAACCTCAGGAAATTTTTGTTTGCTTTACTGATTACATGGTCATGATTTAGCCTTGAAAAAATAATCCTTTCACATATTTGCTTCCTTTTCTTCTATGGTTTCCCTTGTATGACTTAGAAAAAGCTTATTTCTGCTTTTCATTAAGTTGAAACCAACATGTATTCTTAGTGGAATGGCTATACAGTATTTTTCCTCCCTTACGTACCATTTACTTTTGGTTGGTCCTGGCTGCAAAACAGCTGACCCATTTACCGAACAAATGTGCTAGAGACCTAGTTGTACCCTGCAACATGTCCAATATAATTTGACTGTGTTGATTTTCTGGCCAGTTTTTTTCTTTCCAGTAAGTCTATTTGCTGATTTGATAACAAATGAGGAACAATTCATGTAGCACAGGCAGAAGGAAGAGTTCTCAAATTCAGTTTACTTTTTTCTTGCAATTTATTTTTTGAGTAGACAGTAAAGGTGAATCATTACTTGTTTAGAAGAGCCTTCTTTGATTTGATTTTGACTATTATATTTGTCAAACAGACACTGGGACAGTATCCAACACCTTTCCATCATTCGTAGTAAATCTTCCCTCAGAAATACAAATCAGAAGAAATATGCTTGTATTTGTAAATTCATTCCTGGATATCAGAGTATTCTCAAGGCTGTCTTGGAAAAACAACTGTTTTTCAAACTTGTGACTCATACTTGCATGCCCGAAGAATCTAACTTGAAAAATCAGTCTATACAATTTCAGAAATTCTACAGTGATCTATTTTAACATTTCCAGTGGGGTTTTGTTATTGTGTTAACTGAAAGTGTTCAACAGACTTAACTGAAACTTGCATTGTTTTTCAGATGCTCCAGAAATTAATTTTCTTATGTAAAAATAAATATCAAAAACAAATGTTGAAAACCCCCAAAAGTGAATATTGAAAAAATTACTTTGCTTCACAACCCATCATCAGTTTGTATTGCCCCACTTGTACTTCTAGTAAGCTGTACGCATTAGTGGGTGAAATCCCCTTTGCTCAGGTCAATCAATGAGTGAGTGATTATTAGGATGAGAAACAGACGGTTAAAAAGCTGTCTAGTATTGAAGCTATGCTGCTGGTATGCTACAAAACCAACTGCTTCACAAACAGAAGCAGGAAAGTGAAAATGAAAAAGAAAAGTTTTGTAACTCATCTTTCTCTTTCTCTTTCAATATTCAAAATTTGGGCAAAAGGTAAATGGCAACATTTTTGCCAATTGGATCATCCACTCTGTGCAACAGACTTCTTCTCACCCTTCCTGAAGTGAAATGCCTGGAGGATTCCTGAGTCAGCAAAAATCAGTTGCTCTGCATGGAAGAGGTTTTAATTTCTTGACACTTATGACACCAGTACAGGCACTCACTGTGTTTCTGTTCAAATACAGGCTGGAAATGGTTCTGTTTCTGAGGAAAAGTATGACATTTATGTGTTTCATGTCAGCTGTGGCTTTCCATTTTGGGAGGAATTAATGGGCTATTTTGCTGCATGCACACTGTGGATACAGAAAAGATACTTTCACTCGCTTTACAATATATTCTTAAATAATGATGGGATATTGTATCTCTTAATATCTAAGCAGGGAAACTCCACTGATGTATGACTGCTAAAAATAATTTGGTTTGTGACTTATGTTCTGGTGGCCATTTTTCCCAGCACTTTTTCTGCAGAATATAGCAATGTAAAAGACCCTTTGATTTCCGCAAAGAATAATAAATTTTTTAAACATAGCTACTCTGTCTTATTTTGATTTCAAGTATTATTAGAAACAAATTTTCAAACGTATTTAACAATGAAAAAGGCCAAAAATCAAGGCACCTCATCATTACTGTACTTCTGAAAATACCTCATGTCCATAAGCCAGATGTTTAATAGTTTGGATGAGCCACTATCTTACAATTTAAAAGTCCTATAGTCTGTCTTTTTAGTGTTTACTTATTTTGATACATTTCAGATTAAATAACTTATTTAAACATAATTCAAATCTTAAGGAATTAAGAGAGAACATATCCCCTAAAAGCAACAGCAATGTGATATAAAGGAACAAAACCAATATAGTTCAGAAGATTACATATATTATTGCTTAGTCACAGCTGAGGCTTTTCTGAGTCCCAGTGCATAGGATGTTACACTTCAACACGCTAAAATTCTACTAAACTTACTACAATCCCCCAAACTGTGTGTTGGGATCAATTAAACATCATTATTGAGCTTTGAGTTGTTTGTGCCTTATACAGGGATATTAGATGCAACAGGGCAAATTCTCTCCTTTTACTGATTTACAGAGATCATTTTCAACTTAGAAAAGGCTGGTTTTCAGACTATCTGCAAAAGAGAGATTACAATGTATGCTTTACCTTGAGGGCAAGAGCAGTGAACTCCTTTTGTTAAACAAAGAGATGTACTAATTTGTGGGAATGAGATAAGTAATAAATTCAAATATTTGCTGAATATTTTGTAATTAGTTGGGAGGACAGAGCCTCAATAAATTAAACAGAGCCTATTCAATAAACTAAAATATTTGTCGGTATCTGCTGATAGAATTGGTCTGGACAGGAACTTATTTACAGTGACATTAAAGGCAACACAGCAAAAAAAAAAATGTAATGTATTTCACGAAAAAAAAAAAAAACCAAACCCTGTCCTGTGAAATGCTTCACTTGTACTTTTTTTAAGCAATCAGAGGAAGCGTGACTGTCAGAAAAACCCTAGAAAAATAATGGAAAGTATATTTGCTTTGGAAAAATGTACTCTGCATTGTCTGCCCTGACTTCAAAGGTTTAGCTCTGAAAGCTCTTAACTGAGGATAATGGTAGTAGAAGAATTAATTTCACATTTTCTTTACACATCATCTGTGCTCCACACTGGTGCACAAATCTGTTTACAAGGAGGGAAGCAGAGGCCTACATTTGAAACATTAATGGCACTAGCTTAAAAGTAAATCTAAGTATTTAGGGTCACTGAGGGAAACTATGAATCTCAGACTGACCTACATTTGAACCATGAACTGGAAAAAATATATATTCTCTAATTTTTTTTTTTACTCTGTAAACTTTTTCTTTCTGCAGCATAAAAATTAAAACCAGAAGACTTATTTTCCCCTTTCTTCTCAGAGTTTATGGGAGGAATTAAAAATCAGGCTTACTCTTAAAAGTTGTACATTAAGCAACAGAGCCAATGGATGTGGACTCATACCATGGGACAGACTAACAGCGTCTGTTATTGTTGACCTGTATCCCCTACATAGACCACAGATAAAGTCAAGTTTTTTTCACTGGCACCTCCATGTATGAATTTCACATAGGCTTGTTACTGACTGTAGCTTCTTCTGAGCTTCACTGACAAGCACGCAGTGCCATCTAATGTCCTCAAAGAGCCGTAAACTGTCTCTCAAATCTGTTAAAACATATAAAAGGCCAAAATTTCAAAATTAAGACTTGACCATCACAGAACATTGCTTCCCAAGTCTACCTGGAAAAGGGCATCTAAATAACTTGCCTCTGTTTTCATCAAAACAATCCTAATCTTGTGTGTAAAACAATGGGCTCTGCGCTAATCATTATTGCTTATGATAGAATTATGGTCATGACAATGAAAACTCATAGCGTTTATTTTAAGAAAATCATATGCCTAATCAAATGGAAGGAATACAGGGAGTGTGTAAATTACTCTCACTGAAAAAAAATTGGATTATTTTCCTGGAGCCTCAACAAGCTTATTAAATAGCCTGCTAGTCTATTAAATAGCCTGCAAGTCTAAATCGAATAAGAAACACATTTGCTAGGGGAATCAACAGAATACCGGCCTCGATGGCTTCATGTCTTCAGTGTGCCACTGCAATTAACGGAAACAATCCTAAATCCTTTCCTCGTTTTTGGCAGATCAACTAATAGGTGTGTCTTAGTATTTTATATGCGTTGGATATTAATTCTTTCACATATACATAAACATCTGTATGCAAATTGGCTAAAATGGTATTTAAGGTAAGGGCCTTAAAACGTTTACTGACAAGGCAAGATCCATCCCTTCACAGAAACATTGGCAGCTGCTGTCAAAATCCATGCTACAAACATATTTGAAAGAAGTTAAAAGAACAAAGCACCTTCCAGACCCCATGATTGTCCTACCAAAGTACACATGTGCACGTGAATATTTGTATCTTAATAGAGATAAAATGCAGTTGGTCACCCCGGGTGAAATGCACACATTTGCCCTCTCTGCATAGGGCAGGCAGCACAGGGAGGTGGTGGGAGCAGATGACACGTTTGGGGGCCGAGAATGCATATGAGGCGAGTGCAGACAGTGGTGAAACACAGCCATCTACTGGCCTCTGGTTCGCTTTGCTTGAGCAACCTTGGCTTCTCACCTGCAGAAATTCAGTTTTGAGGCATGAAATCTCGGCCCAACCCATTTCAGTGGGAGTTTTACTTACATTCATGGATTATAAATGATTATGTTTGTTAGTGATTGGCATTTATTTTGGATATGTTTAAGCACAGAAGTAAGGACTGCAGCGCGCTGATTAAGAAGTCTCAGCCAAGGCAAACTGCATTTGAGTTTCACCACAGGATTTGAGTCCACTGCAAGCTCCGGTGGCCTTGCTGAGGATTAGCCGTATTTCCTGCTACGTTACAGTATGTTGGAATCTTACTGCAATCTATTCCATATTGAAACACGCATGGAAGGCACTTTAACTACAGAAAGCGTTTATCTTTGTGGCTGTGTGTTTTGTACGAGATGGTGCTCTTCTTGTTTTGAAGTTTACTTTAAGAAGCTACAATTAATATACAGTGGTATATTTAGGACAAAGCTATCTCAAGTTAGCTATGTATATATAACATGTTTGGGTTTTTTTTTTTCCCTGCTGTGATTATTTTGATGTTTACTAGTTTATAGGGACTCAAAACCTGCAAGCTTTCAACATAATAATCAAATGCTTTACGAATTTAATAATCCAAAGTTAGGTTCTCTCTATGAGTAGGGAACCTATTCTTCTTTCTCTGTGACTTCCTTGGTTCTGCCTGTTTAATTACTTAGGACAGTAATTGTTCATCACTTTTTAGGCACTGAGAACATTGGAAGATGGAGCTTTATGGCCTTTTTGCAACAGGAAAACATTGCGCTGCCTTAAATAAAGAACTAAATTCTCAGAACATAGCATGATTATTTTCTATCTTCTCTTGACTGCATTATTTCTAATTGCAATTAGCAATTAGTCTAATTGGACACTTTATCAAAAGTTTTCAAAACTACTTATTTAAATATTTTCAACATGGCTACATTTTACTTCAGTAAAACCACCTCTCATCATCATGTACTTAGCATTGTCAATGTCACACTGAATGTTGTATTTTTCAACATTCCAGCAGAGACCCCAAGTTTTATTATTGTTTCATTTGCAAGAGATAATTCAAAACCGCTTAGAATCAAAGCATGTGTGTTAAGGGAGGCCTAGCAGTTACCGCATCAGATTAGCATGTCAGACTCTGATTCAGCCACAGTCCTTGTCACATCAGACGAACGAGGTGGGTTTTCTGTAGAGAGGGGGTCACTCTGAAGCACCTCTACTTGAGCAGCCCCCTGATTCAGACTTCAGGACTGGGAAATCATTCCTTCCTGTACACTGGGGAATTTGCTGGTTTGGTGAGATTTACCTCCTGTCCACTGACTAGAAATTCAGTCTGGGACCTGAGAAGCCCTTCCTGTCAAAACTGGGATATGTACACATGTACTCCCACAGAAAGCCTTATTTTTCAGTAAACACATTTTTTTATTTAGGGGCGGAGGAAAGGGTTTAATCAAAATTTCTTAACTAGGCTGAGATGCTTTTGGTGTTACCCCAACCCTGAAAGGGTTTTACGGTTAGCCTCTCACAGCCCACGCGTCGTGCTTCGGCGGTGACACGGGTGCCCTTGCCATCCCTGCAGCACCTCAGGGACGCGGCAGCCCCAAACCCGCCTGCCACTGACCCACGTCCCGCGTGGGCCAGAATAAAACCGGGATCGCGCCCGACGCCCCGTTTGGGCACGTCCCGGAGCGCCGCCATCACAGCCGCTCGGCTGCCTGGTGCAGCTGGTGTTGAACAAAGCGGGCCGAGCGGCAACTCCCACAGCTCCTGTCACTTTCCCCAGCAAACCCGGGCTTTATCAACCTCCTCTCGTCCCTTTTCCCATCCCGTTCCGCAAGCCTCCAGCGCCTCCTCCGGCAATGTTAGGCCCCTGCCGCGGCCTGGGCTGGGCCGGGGCGGGCCGCGGGGTGGGCCCGGGTCTCAGGCAGGGGCGGCACCCTGGAGCCCGCCTGCCACCACCATGAGCTGCGCCGCGCTGCTGGGGCTCCGGGGGCCGCGGCTCCTGGGGGCCACCGCCCGCTCGCCCGGCTGGAGCAGGCGGCGCAGCGGCGGCTGCGAGCCCCCGGCAGGCGCCGCGGTGCGCATCGGCTGCGCTTCGGGCTTCTGGGGGGACACGGCGGCCGCAGGTAGGCGGTGGCGGCGCGGAGCCGAGCCGAGCTGGGCCGGCCACTGCGGCTGCCAGCGGGGGCGACGGGGAGACCCGGCCGGGCG
>WHYT01000126.1:50544-85374 GCA_009806455.1 Tetrax tetrax
GACACAACCGGCGCTCAGAGCCGGTGTAAAACGTGGCAGGTTCGGGGGGCACGCGTGGTTTTGTGTACCTCTTACTTGAGCGTGTGTGTTTGTTTTCATATATTCAGTTTCATCTAGTAACAGCCTTCACGTCTTTTTCTGTAGCGTTATCCAACTTCCCTGTTTTCACTTTTCTTTTAACTGAGAAAAGGGCTTGGGTTGACTTAACCGTAATGAGCAGTTACAGCTTTTCATTATTTCAGGTTTTAGGTTACACTCCGGATTTTATCTCAGCTGCCATGGCTCCCTATATAAAAGATATTCACAGGAAAGGTACGCCACTCTTGATGTGAATTTGTATGTCAGAGAAGTTCATTTGCTTAGGCGGATTTCATATAGTTACTATTCCTATAAACAGCTGGTTTTTATCGCAGTGATTTGCTGTCCTCTGGGAATAGTGATTTAAACATCAACAAAAATCACATCCTAATAGGTGTGAAGTGCAGGTCTGATGGTGACATTTAAATTAGGTTAATTTGAAATGCTTGCTATAATTATAAGTATATGCATATACCTCTGTGTATTTCATACTGTAGCTTTTGTGAATGTGTGATCTTTGTTAATGTGTGACATCTAGATGTTTTCAATGCAGTCTAAAAGTTTTTCAACATTCCCATGTTGTTCTAGAGTATAACTTACTTTCTGATCACTTTTCTGTTTACATTAAAATAGCCTGGCAGCTTTCTGAGCTTGAGAGGAGAAAGGGGATTGCTTCTAAGTACCCACTACCTTGCTAACATGGTGTGGAATTTATAGAGATAGATGCATGTTTCCGTTAAAACACAGTTGTTTAGAGAGCACAGATGCTCGAATGACTGGTGTCAAATACTGTTCCTGTAGGAGTTGTTTTGGTACTGTCTGTCTACCTCATCATGCATGTCTTTTTGGTCACTTTCTCCTACCATGCATAAAGGAAAGATGAGAAGTATCTGTAATAACTATTTTTCTGGAAACAATTTTGCATTGGCTTACCTCCATGCTTTCACAGATTAAATAGTGTTTGTGTTTTAATGTGATTTTGGTACTTTGCTTGATTAGATGTCTGACACCTTGCAGAGGTGGTACCTTGGTTGTGTTTCAGCATGCTTTATGTTTTAAAAATACGAGTGATCATTGCTGCTGCTGAACTTAATTTGTCTTTTTTTGTTTAGGTGTTCGTGTCATCAGTAATGCTGGTGGAATTAATCCCCTTGCTTGTGCAGCTGCCCTCCAGGAGGTGGCAAAGAAAGCAGATGTTGATTTGAAAATAGCTGTTGTTGCTGGAGATGACCTAATGAGTGAGGTATTTTACTTTGTCTTAAGGCTTAGTAGCATTGTGGAAGTGATTCTAGTCTATGTAGACTAGAAAGTGTCATTTACTGTCCTGTAGGAACTTATTTTCTGTTTATGCAGTAGTATTCTCCTGTTACAAGCATATAAAATTGTTGCTTCACTTTTTTTTTTTCTTTAATGCATGAAAAGTATTCTTGGCATATGGTGTGTGATGGGGGTGAATTCTATAAATCTATGGATCTGCTCTTATCTTCTGTCTAAACTAAATAATGCTGAGTATTGAATCTCTTAAAGTTAAATGTGATGTAGTTACCAAATGTTCATCCTTTCTAGTTGTTTTTAGTAGTTTACAGGAGTTTCCTGTTGTTAATTTTTTTTTTTACAGGTAGCTGTTTTTCTGTGTTTTAAATAATTAATTCATGGCCTGTAAGGTAATGTTAATTGGGATGACTGAAGTTTTAATAATTAAAAAACACCCTCGAAATCAAGAGATTAAATGTATGGCTTTTTTGACTTAAACGATGATGCTCTACATATGAAGTCTGATTATGCAAAAAGCATTGGCCATACCTGAAAGATACTGTGAAAACAGTTTATGCTTTTGTACTTGTTAAGAGGGGACAGATCTGCACTATGATTAAATCTTGGCCTGTAACTTGGAAAATTATTTATCTGTGTAGGCTCTGTTACTCCTTGCATGGTATTGAATGTGGAAGATGGTCAAGTAAGATTTTTTTTTTTTTTTTTTTTTTTTTTTTTTTTTTTTTTTTACTGGCAAATTGTGTGCAGTGCTTGGACTTCCTTTCAGTAAACTTCTGCGCTATTGAAATTGCTTTAGAAATCCTTTAGCACCAGGATTTCATTACTGGTACGACACCAAAATGGTCATTATTTGAGCTTGATGTGGATGTTTCTGATCTGAAATTAACTATTTTCTATGCTGTTGTCAGTACATAACTTAGAGGAACAAAAAGGAGACAGGTTTTACTGTCTACAGACAATTCTTACTGTTGATACCAAACATCATAAATTACATTAGGAAATGTTATTTGTGGTTTGGAGGATTTCAGTATGTACCGTAGAATACCAAATTAATTCACAATGCAAGTTTTTTTCCATCCTGTAGATCCCGCCTGTAACTAGCATTAGACATAGCGTCTGTGCAGTTGCTGGCAAGACTGACTGTGTTCCTGTGTGCTTGAAAACTATAGTTAAAAGTGTGTCTAGGGCTTCTAGTCATTCAAGTGATTTATATTGTTGCTAATTTTAATGATTATACTTCGCTTAGAGTTGCTATGGAGTGGATCTATTGTCTGATACTAATAAAAGGCTTATAGTAGATACTACAAAATGCTCATAGATTTGGTGTTTTGTTTGTTTTCTAACAGAAAGAGAACCTAAAAGGAACTGGTATCACGGATTTAGGGAGTGGCAAACCATTTCCAGAGAGCATTCACAGCATGAATGTGTACCTCGGGTGAGTTACTTTGAACAAGTTGATTTTATTATGGAAAAATTACTTTAACACACTGACTACATGAAATAGTTTTATTTTGCAAGTAGAACCACTTACTATGTGAGGTTCACCTTTGCATTATTCAGGCAACCAGAAAAAAAGTTTTGTTTCTAACTTGTAAATAAACTTTCTGTTTAGAACCTTGCCAATTGTGAATCCTTAGGATTACATCTCCTGTGAATTCTCAGGTTTCACAGGAGAGCCAAAATAGTTTTAGTTTAATTGTAACAATTGCAAAAATCCTTTTTCATATGCGAAGTATCCTCTTGCTGCATGGAGCAGTTGCGTAGGATGTTGTCACTAGAGAGGTGCAACCAAGGAATTCAAGTGTTGGGACGTGCTCTGAGTGCTGTAGGAGGTTCCATGAGGCTGCACTGAATTGTGTGCCTGGCTGTGTACCGTTGAAATTTTGGAAGCTGGCTTTCTGGGACGGATCACTGTTTTGAAAGATCTCCCTTGCCACCTTTATGATACTAAAGGCCTCCCATAAATCTCCAAAGGCAGGTCTTCTAGCTGGCTGTTTGTGAATAGTTGCATTTTCGTTGTCACCATCAGATTCTTCAGATGAATGAATGTCAAGTCTATCAAAAGGGGAAGGACTGAGAAATGGGACAATGGTCAGGTGTTTCCAAAAGCCAGCATCTCTTCCAGTTGATGATCCTGTTCTTGTTTTTGTATCATCCATGTCATATATATCCTTCCTGTATTTCTGTCCAGTGTGTTTCACACAATCGCCCCTGTTTTACAGTTATCTTTCTGGAAAAACTGCTCTGCTGTCTCTTTTATCATTATACTTTCCAGAAGTGCATCACTGGCAGATAGCAGGGTTTGGATGTATATAACACAGGATGTATTTTTCTCTCTAAAATAAGAGCCTTTTAATAGATGAGTCTTTTAAAATTAATCTTTAGTGTTTCCTGGTTTTGCTGGATTTTTGGTTTGTTAAACTTTGACTTGCAAATTTGCACAGCATAAGTAACTAAATGAAATCTGAGAAATAATGTTTAAGATTTGTAATAATGAGAAAGTGTTCATTCCAATTTTGGCAATTCATTATTTATCCATGAGTTAAAAAAGCAATGCAAATCGAAGCTAAAGCAAATCTGTAAACTCTATCTGAGAAACTTGCATTGGGGTCTCAGTGCTGAAGTGTTTCCTCTGTTCCTCCTGATATGGGTTGTTAGGAGTTCTGTTGACCGAGTTCATGTGCATTTTTAACTATAAGAGCCAAACAGCTTTATTTACTGCTTTTTAAAGGTAGTTACACAGTTTTTCTATCAGTATCCTGTATGTATTTATGCAGAAACCTCATTAGTGCTTTTTACCTGTGACTGTTACTTAACATTATGCCCAGAGGTGTAAATTGTTTTTATGTGCTGTGTTACTTCTTGTTCTAGCTAGTATCCTTTGGTTCATGTAGCTCTGGGGGGAGGGGGGGAAGTACATACTTATATTGCATCTACCTGGACTTGTGCAAAGCATTTGACACTGTCCCGCATGACATCCTTGTTTCTAAACTGCAGAGACATGGATTTGATGGACAGACCATTTGGTGGATAAGAAATTTGCTGGGTGGCCACACTCAAAGAGTTGTGGTCAACAGCTCAGTGTCCATGTAGAGACCGGTGACGAGTGACGTTCCTCAGGGATCAATATTGGGACTGGCACTGTTTAACAACTTTGTTGGCGACATGGACAGTGGGATAGACTGCACCCTCAGGAAGTTAGCTGATGACACCAAGCTGTGTGGTGTCCTCAACATGCTGGAGCAAAGGGATGCCATCCAGAGGGACCTTGACAGGCTGGAAAGGTGGGCCCGTGCAAACCTCATGAAGATCAACCAGGCCAAGTGCAAGGTCCTGCACATGGGTTGGGGTAATCCCAAGCACAGATGCAGGCTGGGTGCAGAATGGATCAAGGAGGAAAGAGGATCCATTCTGAGGAATGGACTTGGAGGAGGAGAAGGACTTGGGCGTGCTGGTGGATGAGAAGCCCAACGTGAGCCAGCAGTGCATGCTTGCAGCCTAGAAAGCCAGCTGCATTCTGGGCTGCATCAAGAGGATTGGGGCCAGCAGGTCGAGGGAGGAGATTCTGCCCCTCTACTTTGCTCTGGTGAGACCCCACCTGGAGTACTGGGTACAGCTCTACAGCCCCCAACTTAAGAAGGACATGGACCTGTTGGAGGGGGTCCAGAGGAGGGCCACAAAGATGATCAGAGGGCTGGAGCACCTCTCCTATGAGCATAGGCTGAGAGAGTTGAGGCTGTTCAGCCTGGCGAAGAGGAGGCTTCAGGGACACCTTTCAGTACCTCAAAGGGGCCTACAGGAAAGATGGGGAGAAACTTTTTAGCAGGGTCTGTAGCGATAGGATGAGGGGTAATGGTTTTAAAATAGAGGGAGATAGATTTAGATTAGATATAAAGAAGAAATTTTTTATAATGAGAGTGGTGAAGCACTGGAGGAGGTTGCCCAGAGAGGTGGTGGATGCCCCATCCCTGGCAACATTCAAGGCCAGGTTGGACGGGGCTCTTGAGCAACCTGATCTGGTTGGAGATGCAGGGTTGGTTCCCTGCTCCTTGCAGGGAAGTTGAACCTAGGTGACCTTTAAAGGTCCTTTTCAACCCAAACTATTCTATGATTCTATGATTTTATGTTTACATCACTAAGAGGACTTCTGTGTCTTCTAACTTACCTCTTGACAAAAACAGGTCTAAGTTTATAGAAAAACACTCTTGGTTTTGTTCTTCAAGGCACATGGTTTACATGGTTTGTGTTTTCAAGCTGCCTGTTTCATGAATGCTAGAAGGATGTAGCAGACTCCATGGGTTTAGAAATGAGGAACCACACACTCTGATCAAAGCTTGCTCACTAAAGCCTGTAAACTCAAGCAGTTCACTTAGGTGAATATTTTCAAGCCTGACTAATTATGGCCAGGCCGTCTCTTACCTGACCAATCTGGAAAATCTGTGGCCTGCGTCTCCTCAAAAATAACGAGTGCTCTTCTTGAAGCTCGCTGATACTCCAAGCTCAAAAAGCACTTCAGAAATTGACCTGACAGGTGTAAAATTGGAGGCCAAAGTCACCAAGCTTTCTCACCGAAGAATATTGGTCTTTATAGGCTCATCTGCAAATGAAATAAGAATCATGAATCTCTGAAAAACATTTACTGTTTTCTTTTACTGATAATGGAAGTGACCGTCTGTGTACTACTTTCAAGACAGTTTCTGTGAGCATCAAGACTGGTGTTTCATTTAGGTACCTGAATTTGGTGGTGTCTTCTGATGACTGCTTTTTAAAATATTCTTGTTGTATGTACAAAATGACAAATTGTTTGTTAAAGTTTATTTCATTAATTGCCTACAGGATTTTTAAGTGATTTTTATTCTGTGTGTGTCAGGAAGCTGGGTTTTTTAGGTTTGGTTGTTTTTTGTTTGTTTGGTTGGTTTTTTTAAATGATGCTGTAAAAGTAATTACTATTGTGTTTTGTCATCTTTAGCGCAAGACCAATAAGCAGGGCTCTTGACCTTGGGGCTGATATCGTTGTGACGGGTAGATGCGTTGACAGTGGGATTGTATTAGGACCACTCATTCATTCTGTAAGTACTAGTTAATTTCCATATGATAATGAATGTGTGTGAATGAATATTAAGCAATTATTGCCAGACAATTTTTGCTCCTTATGAAAATGTAGATACTAAATTAAAAATAATGAGCACATTAATTTTTTTTTTTTTTTCCCTTATGTGCATGAAAAGTTGCCACCTTTCATTTCTAAACTAATAGCAGGGATGTTAATGAACTTGTGTATCATGAAGCTGGAAAGCATTTTGTTGAAGTTAAGGAAGTCTTACCATGTTTCAGCAGCATTTCACTCTTTTTTTTTTTTTTTTTTTTTTTTTTTTTTTTTTTTTTTTTTTTTTTTTTTTTTTTTTTTCCCCACCATCTTTAACATTTGGTGTGCAAAGTTAAGAAGGAAGTTTATTTTATTTACCACAAGATTTACCACAAGGTGGTGATAGTTGAGCTCTATTTGTTGGGGCACATGGGGAGGGAAGGCACATGGGGTGGTCCAAAACACTGGTCTTTTTCAATGGGTAAGCAGTTTTATTTTAAGTAGGTGAGTTTTGATGCAGCACTTCTCAAATTCCTTTAATATCAACAAGTTATACAAGCAGCATATGTGGTTTTCTGAAGTATGTTGAATAGGTTATACATTTCTGTGAACCACCATGCACTGAAATATGGAAACTTAATTTTGGTGCATATTGGGGAAAAAAAAAATATATAAGAGGATATGTGTTAGTGTATAGTTAAGTTACAGACATATTTTCTATAACTTCATGCTCTTCTGACTTCATGCATGTCAAAAGTTGCCCACTCTAGAATTAGACTTTCCCATTTATAATTGCTATTGTGACTTCTTACTTTATTCCTAGCTGCTTACATTCTCAAAATAACTGTCAGTGTGTATTATTTACTCCAGAGAAGCCTTATCTAATTTATTGAAAGGTTTTAGGGAGATTTCTGTTAAGTTCTAAAAAAAACCCAATGAATATATTGCTTGCACTCTGGTGAACTTGAGAAAAATAATTTCAGGTTAAACAGAAAGCATACTTCCAGTTCTTAAGGATGATTGGTAGTACTCCAGGAACTGGTAATTTTCAAAAGTTGAAAAAACATAGTGATATGTTTACATGACATAAAATAGATGCTAAGACTCTTCAACCTCTTGAGTTATGCAGATTTTGGATATTATGAATATTGCACTTTGGACTCTTTTGAAGAGGGTGTGACTTTGAGTATTTGTAATTGTTTGAGTGTATTAATAAGAGGAAAACTGAAACATATCAGAGCTCTTTTACTAATTTACTGTATAGCAACTCAAATCCATGTATAGCGCTTGCCAATTATTGTTCTTTAGATTTCTGCAGTTAAGTAAAAATATATCCAATGCACTGTTACTCAAAGCAGTGAACATACTATGAGCAGTTTTCCGTACTGTGTGAAACTTTCAGTTGTGTAACACATTTGTATTTTTCTTCTAGTTTGGCTGGAATAGGGATGAATTTGACTTGCTAGCTGCGGGAAGGTAAATGATATAAGAAGAAATGGGTAAATTTTAATTTCATGTCGTATAATGTCAAGATAACATAACTTTATAAGCACTTAGTGATTCTTCATATTATTACTGAATTCATTTAGTTGAATCTTTTTGTTAGATTTAGGGTTCTTTTTTAAGGCTTACTTAATATTCTCTTGTTTGGAATTGAAATAGCAGAAACTTCATTCTGGAACCAACTTAAAATAACAGAATGAGGAAAGGAGTGAATGATTTTGTTTAACAGCTTAACTTTCTCTTCCTGTTAATTTTGGGCCAAAGACAAAATCTTACAATATAGACCAGTGATTCCCAGCTGTTTGTTTGGCCATCACTGGTGATAGTTGAGACCGTAGCAGGTCTTATCCTTGAAAGATGCATGGAAGGAGATTTGGTCAGAGGTTAGCATCATCATGTATCTTTGCAAAAGCTCAGTGTTAGCATGCCCATTTGCAAACCCTTGTTGTAAGTCCTAAGGTTAGAAATCTGATGCAGAAGCCATAGGGTAAAATTTTGTCACCTAATTTAACTTTCTGCGTCATCTGACTATGTTGAGTCCATAAAAATGAGTGAGTAGTTAGGTAACCTGAGCACACTTAGTAGGAGTATGCTTGGACCTCCTGTTGCTCGAGAGTAAATATGCTCAGAAACTCTGTCTCCACTGAAGTGGATGATAGAGATGAGAGGATTTCCGCTTTAATTCTGTTGGGTGTTTTTGGACTATCACAATCAAAGATTTGAAAATTTTAATACATAATTGTAATACATTCTGTCCTTCATGTTGGAAGTGAGATCTTAAATCTCTTGATTGAAAAGTGAGCTCTGCATATTTAGTTACACGTAGTGCAGACTCCTAAGATACTGAATTTAGATCAAGACTTCTTGAAATGACCAATGAAACTTGTTTTTTTGGCTTCAGGTAGTCTTTTAGGTGTTCATTTTTTTTCAGGAAATTAATTTGATTTTTAATGTAAAAGTTACTCCTTTCAGCTCTTCTTATATTCATATTTCAGAATCCCTTGTTATGTTCAACACATAATTTGTAATTGTATTAGATACCTATGGAGAAGAAAAAAATGGTGTTATTTAGCTTTCCATATTTAGCTTTATTTCCATTGTACTATTATATCTTAAAGCTGGATTTGTGGAACTTGATTTAGTTATTTGAATGCCATTTTCCCAGCCTTGCAGGTCATCTCATTGAATGTGGTGCTCAATGTACAGGTGGAATATTCACCGATTGGCATGCGGTACCAGATTGGTAGGTAACCATGACATCAGCACATGTGTTTGTAGTGGACCAAAGATGAGATTTGCTACTATATCTACGTTGTGAGAACTGCTTCTACTCTATTCTTTTGAATATGAACCTCTTGATATTTTTCTGCCTTAATGTTACTCTTCTAAAAGGTCTGTTCTCTCTATTGCAGTTTTCCTTTCTGGTCAGCTGGGGACTGTGTTAACTTAAGAAGCAGATGATTTGAAAAATTTTTTAGCCCTTTGTTTTGTTTTGGGTTTTTTGGTTGTTTTTTTTGTTTTTTTAACCTTTTAGATTATTTTTTCTGTTTTTTATCATCTGATTTGTTGGAAAGACTTGTTATTGGCTTTCATGTATGATTGTAGTGGAAAAGACAATATGCATATTTTGGATGCTGTTTGGTCAGTCTTCAGTTAGGTCAGAGTTACTTACTGTTCAGTCACAAATTTTATATTACTTGCTTTGATAGGGATGAATGTATGCCACAGTCCTCTCCTGCTGTATGACCTCATCTCCACAAATGTGTTGAGCTGTCAGTGTCTGTCTTGAGCTGTTTGTGTCTGTCTTGTGTTCAGACCTAGTGAATTAGACTTTCTTGTAGGTAGATCCTTCTGCCTACTTAAAAGTACCACAAGGAAGGACTAATGTAGCCTGCTTTTGACTGACTTGTTTTTAAGAGTAGTTTAAAAGGAGTCAGGGAACATGTTTTCTATAGGATGAGTGATTCCCATCGCAGTTTATTCCTGTGTTCCTTGAGATGAGAGGGAGGAATCTTGTGCCATGAGAAAGGTAGTGCTTCCTTTCCGTGATGGAGGAAGGGGCTGAAGAGCAGTGGGAGAGATGCAGGAGAAAAGGGTGGCTTTCATCGGGCGTGTTCCTGCTCCTCGATTGACCCTGGGAAGGAGGCCGCTGGGGGCAGCCCGTAGTCCAGGTGAATGAACCAGCAGGACACTGTGACCTGCAGTCTGAAGAGCCACTCTCCTGAGTTAGTTCCCTAGGGCTGCCAAACTTTTTTTCTCCTACTTGTAGTGACTATTTCTGGTTCAGAGCATGATCCTGAAAGATGTATTCTACTTTTCAGAGTTCCAGGGTTGGACATTTCTTTTCACCTATTAGAAGTCTACTAGCCCCGAACAAATTGCACTCACTCTTCACTGTTGTATTCAACGGGGAAATTAAATGAGAGAATTGATAGAAAATGTATAGAAAACCCTTGGGAATTATTTATTTTTAAGGGTTTTTCTGTGAGAAATGGCAGTCTGATGTAAAATTAAAAAGGGAAGTTTATATTAAGTGATGAGCTACTGGACTGGGGGTAGCTAATTTTACAAACAAGTATACATGCGTTGTATGCTGCTGCTTGTGTATGAGAATATGTGAAAATTGTAACTCTGTCTAAAATTGTAGTAGTCTTTTGGCTTAGAGCTGACTGGTGCTGACTTGAATTGCTACTGAACAATATAGAAGGTTAGCACTCAATACTGCTCTGTTACCTTATTCCCATTGATATGCATGCATGCTTCTGAACCAGGCATGATTGTATTTGTGCTAATATAACAGCAATTTATTTATCTTCAGGTTATGTCTACTAAAAAATTAATCATGGTGCCTTAAAACTAGTGATCTTGTTTGCAAATTCAAAAAATTCCTAGGCGTTTAATTGATGAAATTCTTGAAATAAAAGCATGTTACACGTCAGCCTGTATGATCAGCTCCAAAAAGTCATCAAAACCTAAATAACATGTGAGTTTAATTTTATAATTGGAGAGACAGAGTGGAAGGGCGCTTGAAGTGAACTTGTGGTCCAGCACATCCGTTCAGGATGCGGGAAAAGGAGGGAGGTGAGGAGATTTGTTAGAGAGCTTCGCTGCTTTCCCCCCTCCCCTCGTCCAGCAGTAAATAGTTGTTTCCTCTGTGTAGGCCCAGATACATGAAGGGGAAACATGAAAGCTTTTGGGCTGCAGAAAAATGTGTTTTCTATTTGATAGCTTGGTAGTAACCTGTAGACTCCTTAAGTTAAAGAAACTTGATGGCATGGGGTTTTTGTTATTTAAACAGTCTGAATTAGTTTTCAATGCCTGCAGATAATGCATTGCATAGTAATGCACAATAATAGGATAATTTGTAGTTTCAATAATGACCAATGCAATACTTGCTGCCACCAACATTACTTATACTGCCAGTACGTCAAAGAGCTCTGACAGAGTTTGCGGAAGTTACTTGGCTGTAGTCTATTAATGATTTCTTGCTCATTTCGGAAAAAGTACATTTGTAGTGGTCTCCTGACAGTAAGTGTGTGTAACTTAGATCTCAATAGATCATAGTGCCTGTGATGCATAATGTTAAATCCAAACCAGTCCGACAAAGTCATTACGTGGAAGAAGCTAAGTCAAATCTCTGCATTTGCCATCAAAATGCCTCTTGTACAAATTTCTCGCTGCTGTGAGTGTGTTCATGCAGCCAAGACCACTTACACTTCAGCTCTGCAAGCGTTTACTGGACCTATATGCTAAAGCTTAAGGAAACCTTTCACAGCGTTTATGCGGTTCCCTCTAAACACTAGAGGGCAATCTCTCTCTTTTCCTCCCGTCTTATTGCAGCGGGTAGGTTTGGTTATGATTAGATTCAGATCATTCCACTGCAAAAAGGTGCTTGAAGTCTCAGGAATGTTCATGTGGGTATATTGTGGCAATTGAATGGTTAGCTATTAAAACCTAAGCTATTCTTTCTTTTTCTTTGTTGTCTTGGTAAAGTAAGTTTTTAATGTAAAATAAGTAAAGTCCATGTTGCAACTTGTGACTGTCAAGTTACTTTAGTTGATAGAAGCTAGATGTAGTTGATTTATCTGCTGACCTAAAGCACTAGGATTTTTTTAATTGTACTGAGTGTATCTCTGTAATGTATTTGACTTAAAGGCAGGAATCTTGAAGCTGTAAAGTTTTGTCCCATTTTCAGGAATATGGGGAGACGGGTAGAAGAGATGGAAGCTATTTGCTTTTCCAGTGAGAGGAAGGCTGTTGGACTCACCCCTTGTATGGATTCTCCGGTGTTTAACAGAGAGAATGCAAGAAATCCTTAGTTCACAGTTTGTAGAAGACTAATGAACATTCTTAAGTGACTGATTTTAAGTAAATGTCATTTTAAAAAGCACTTCCTTTGTGTCATTTGTGTAGTAGTATATGTCAGCAGATGGTCAGAAGAAGTGGTAATACATCACTGCTCCCTATTTAATGTCTAGTGCATGGCACTCAATAGGGTACTCAAGCAGTGTGTCAAAATGAACCGTGATGGCAGAACCATATTGATAATGCACAGCTTTGTATTTAATTTTCATTTAACCTCAGACATCGCTGTCTTGTACTATTATATAGTGCCAGTAGATGATTAGTACGTTGTTTTGTTTTGTTTTGAAATGCAGGAGAGAATAAACTAATGCTGATCAGTAGAGTAATCATTTTGAGGAGATGATAAACACTGACATTTTGCCCTAAGCCAAGAGTGTACAATGGTTGAGACTGCATAATCCTCTGGCCTGGGATGACCAAAAGGGTAAGTCAATAGTTGTGGTCTCTTAAGGGCTAGATCCAGATTACTTAATTTGGGACTTGAACAGAATCCAGCTTCTGAGTCCCCATCAGCAATGTGGCCTTTTTCTCTGTAGCACTATCTATTCCAGACAGCTGAAAACACCAGGCAGCCTGTCTGATTGGCCTGAGATTGTCTAGGCGTTAAGAGTTTACATAAAATGGATACTCTGAAATGCCCTAGTCAGAGGAGATAAGTGATGCAATCAATAAATTTTGTCTAAATTGGAATTACAGCAGAAGTTAGGAAACATGTTGGTACCTACAAGTAGAGAGGCATATACCCTACTTGTAAGTTGGTGCTGATCCTGCCTGACATGTTAGCAGTTTTGAGTTGGTTGTAAAATCCTGCTAGAAGTGGTAGCAGGTTCTGCTTTTTGCCTAATAGCACTGCAGTTAAAGTACGTGCGCGGGGCATTGAGGAGCTTGGCTTAGAGCTCTCCTCAGCATGGCATTAGAGTCACGTCCCAGGAAACTGCATTAGCTGTAAAGCCAGAAGTCATACTATAACCTACTTGGACTCTGGTTTGCTTCCATGTCGCGTGCATTGCTGTGGCTTTTCTGCTTTTGTTTGTTTTTGGTTTTGTTTTGTTTTTTTTCTTGCAGCATCTTCCTCTGCAAGTAAATGTACTGCACAAACTGTCCCACATTTTGTTGCCAGTAAGCTCCTCAGTCTACCAGTAGTGGCCAGAATGAGGGGTGTGGCACCTTATAAGAAAAGAAACACGTGTTTTATCTCAGGCAGTGTCCTCCTCCCTGAGCCCAACAGGACCCAGTACTGCTTGTGGATGTTACTTTTTTTTGGTAATGCAAATGGTGTAAGATGTGTGGCAAAACAAGAAGGAAGACTATCTTCATGGCTGCACAGGGTTGATTAATGCATTGTACCAGAGCAGACAGACAGAAGATTTCTGCTTAGACAGCTCATGTTGCCACCTGTGACATACTCATAAACTGAAATTTCTGAGAGCCAAACCTGAAGAGAAACCAGTGTTTTACACAGAAAAGATTAATCCAAGAGTAAGTTGTTAGCAGGCAGAAGACTCAATTTGAGAGCCCTGACTCTCACTGAGTAGGACAGCAGCTGTAGGTGGTTGATGATAAGGTTGCTTGAGCAGCAACCCAGTTTTGGAACTTTGTTAGCTCTGTGCTGTAGTCAGTGAGACCTGTTAACTCCTCACCTAGCCCCAGATTGGAGGGAGTTTCTCAGGTTTAGTCTTAGCTTGGAGTTATTCAGTGCTTTGGTTTACTAATGCATATCATTTATTTGATAGTTGAATACCAGACATGCAACTCAAACCAGACATTTTGAATAAAAGAAAGGTAGTTGTCATCTCCTTTCAGAAAGTAGTGCGTATTACTTCTGTATTTTAACTCTACCTTAAAAGAACTTTAGAACTGTTTTAGAAGTAGTATTTTCATATTTATCTCTAGTATTGTATTTTATTAATTACATGATCACATAATTTAATTAAAACTCACTTCAATCGTTTCTTTTCAGAGTTGTTTACATTGCTTGATGCTGCCCCATCCTACTAGGGGATTTTATCACTAAACTGATGCAGTTCTTCTATTATTGAAGGGTGCCACTTGGCCACTGTTGCACTTTGGATGCCATGACTGTAGTTACTGCTGAAGTTGAAGTTCATAGCTCTGTGGGTTAACTCCCCAGCTACACTGTACGAAATTACATCTTGGCTTGCATTATGGCCAGCATGTAGGTGGCACGTTGCAGAGCGGATGTCACGTGATCTGCAGTCATTCAGCAAAACCTACTAGTGAATCAAGCAAGGAGTTACTTCTTTCACTGGAAGTGCTGATTGAGGTGATGGTGTGAGCATAGGAGCTGTGGCATGTGCTGGAATACCCCATCCAGAGAGTTATTGCTGCTAGTGAGTTCTAACACCAGGTTTAAGTAGCTTTCACTTGGCTGAATCATACTATAGGGGCAATTTAGCCTAGCTTGTTTCCAAGCTGAAAATTAAGGGCTTTTAGCAATATAGAAAATACACTTTTCTCTTAAGCATGCATACGTTAATGTAGGTTATTATTGGCATCTACTATAAGGTAATATAGGATGTATGTATTTTCCCAGTCATCCAGTCACAATACAGATGGAATCCAGGGGCTTCTTGCTCAATTCATTGCATCTCTCTGTTTTGAATAGCTAAAAAGTGAGGGAAGGTTTCAGAGCTGACATGACTTGGGAGAACACACATCTTCTGCAACTAGCTGAGCATTCAGAAAAGTTCACTGGGTGGTGTTGGACCTTAAGGAGGAAACATCCCCCATACTTATCTCAGACAAAGGCAAAAAGTCCTCCGTGATACCTTCACGAACTGTTGAAACAGAGTAACAGTGAAAGAGATGACCAAAGAGTAAGTCACTGTAGTGTTCTTTTCATCGATCTCCTGGGTTGTGGATTTCGGGATGGTTTAAATATAACTAAAAACTCATCATTCTCCTAAATCCTAGGACATACTAGTGTTCTGGGTCAGCATGTCTTCCCTAGAAAGACTTATGTTTTCCCCTTTCTTTAAAAGGAGGGGGGAGTGTTTGTTGGGCTGTTTCTGTGTGTATTAGACTGTCTTCTCTCCTTCATACAATTTTCTTACAAGCTTTGGGTCAACACTTTGCTGTAAGTGGTAAGAGCTGGTGTCTTGGTGATGAGAGGGCTGGAGCACCTTTTCTATGAGGACAGGCTGAGAGAGTTGGGGCTGTTCAGCCTGGAGAAGAGGAGGCTCCGGGGAGACCTGATAGCGGTCTTTCAGTACCTCAACGGGGCCTACAGGAAAGATGGGCCTGTTGTGGCAGGACTAGGGGTAATGGTTTTAAAACAGAGGGAGGTAGATTTAGATTAGATATTAGGAAAAAATTTTTTACACTGAGAGTGGGAGAATACTGGAACAGGCTGCCCAGAGAGGTGGTGGAAGCTCCATCCCTGGAAACATTCAAGGCCAGGTTGGATGAGGCTCAGAGCAACCTGATGTGGTTGGAGATGTCCTGCTCTTTGCAGGGGGGTTGGTAACCATTTAACCATTCTATGAGTCTTATGATTTTTTTTTTTAATTTTTTTTTTTTTTTTTTTTTTTTATGTAGCAAATGTCTCAACCTTAGAGACTATTTGGAAGCTGTTCCAGAAAGTATATTCATACCTATATGGTCTCCTGCCAGCTGCTCTGACAGTATAAAAAGTTTTACTATAAAGATCCTCTGACTTTTTATTGCCCAAAGATAACAGGAAAATCAGAGTCTGTCCTTCCTTTTGCATACTAAGGGACATGAATAATAGTGTTGTTTAGTGTTGTTTATACCAATACTGTTTTATCTGCTGTCTTCCATGATTAGTCTGCTTTTAATGACTTAAGTGTTTGCCAGATTTTAACCATTTTAGAGGGTGAAATTTCCCTCTTTGCCTCACTATGTTGTTGTTGGGTTTGGGTTTTGTTTCTTAATGGTTCAGTTCTTTTGAGAGTGGAGCTTGGGTAAACTGAAGTTTACCTCTTCTTCCTTCAAAAAGAAGATCTCTGGGAAGTAGGTGCAGGAATGTACCGTAAGAGTTGCATGTGCTGATAACTTAGATGAAAGTGGGCTGCAGCAGGGATGTCAGTAGTCACTGCAGTGAGATAGACTGCACTGGGTAATTGGTCTTGATGGAAGTGATTTCACTTTTGAGTAGGTGATTCGAATAAGGTGTGTTCAGCCTGCTGGCAAGGCGCTTGATGCTCTTACCTTAAGACAGATAGATAGTAGGGTGAAAGCACGTGAGCTTGGCACCGAGGGGGTAAAAGCTCCTTCATTCTAGCCTTGTTCAGTCACTGATGCTGCTGTGTAACGCTGGGCAAATCATGAGGCCTCCTCTATCTGTCTCCTATAATTACCTGTAGTAGTCTGTTACCTTACGATAATGTTCAAGACCAATAATTGAGAGAGGTTTGGGGTGATTTTTTTTTTCTATGTCAGATCTTAAAATGTTGAATGTTACATACTTCTTGCCACCATCTTTTCTCCCTCCTCTTCCTCTCAAGAATAACTTGTATAAAAAAATTGTTGATTGCATTAAATTCTTTATATTCACCAGGATGAGGTGGGTTTTTTTTTTTATTTCCCTTTACCTATTTAGTGATTTCAATAGTTTCAAAGACCAATCTAATGAAATATAATCTTTACTCGTTTGTCGCAAGCTTTTCTAGGTGTCCTCCAGCTACCATACTTTCCAAGTTTTGTACACTATCAGTATGAAAATTGCTGGTCTCTGGTAACAGAGCTTGTCTCTTAATCCTTTTTTTATTATTTCTATAAATAATGGGTTGTGTTTGAAGCTTCCCGATGATAAGGAATCTGTTCAAACTCCCATGAACTTTTACAGATGTCACTTAAGAGTTCACTGGTTTCTTTGCTTACTTCCTTCAAAACTTTGTGGATTTATGTTATACAAACTATGCTCATGTAACCTTTGCTGATAACCAGTTTGGTTGTATGTTCAGCACATTGTTCGTAATAGCACCCAAAAATAATTAATTTCAGGGGTGGACTGATTTTAAGTATGTATGAAGGACCTGAAGGTCATTGATTTCAGTGAGAATGGTGGTGTTCACCACCTTTCATTATTAGGACCTTTTTAGAACAGTTTTGCTTTTGCAAGGGGCTATATATCCTTAACTCCTCTTTTTGTGTTCCTGCTCTGTCTCTGGGATGCTTTATTTCCATGAATTTCCAACTTCCTGTGAGAGGGGAGTGACCCAGGTAGCCTTTTTGGAGTAATATTAAGGCTCCATTTTAATTGTCAGATACTTCTAGATTTTTTTAAAGTAATTACTTTTCCTCAAATTCTCTGTAAATAAAATAAAAGCCTTTTAGCTGTGAAAGAAGATACCTAGATCTCATCCACATAACCCTGAAAATGACGAGCATGTGCCTCTTACTATGAGTTACGTGATCGTTTTCTGTGTATTACTCTTGTGAGAATGTGAGGAGGAGGAGGAATATTTTCATTTACAAACATGTCTATAACTTTCTGGTTTACTATTATTGCTGTGCCTTTATAATTTTCTGTTAATTTTGTCTTTTATTATTGTTATGGGCTGAAGATCTTAACTTTCATATATCTTTCTGTTTTCTGGTTATAACCTTTCTGTACATAATTTATTATTAACATATGAAATTGTCCTTAATATATGTGATTATTCCTGTTTCCTACTTCACTTCACCTCTGAGGCTTCCAGCACAGTCTGTTCTTCCTGCTTTGACCACCTTTTTACAAATCCAGAGCGCGGGATGTTGTTACTCATTTTTCTTTTCACTTTCCTTTTGTATTTATAGGGTTTTTTCAATGTTTTTCGTATTCTAGGCACAACATAGGCTTTCCAATTGTAGAATGTTCCTCTGAAGGAGACTTTATTCTTTCCAAACCACCAGACACAGGGGGACTAATCTCTTTTGGCACTGTAGCTGAACAGTTGGTGTATGAATTGGGCAATCCTCAGCGCTATCTTTTGCCAGATGTCACATGTGACTTTTCTGAAGTTTCCATCACTGAAATTCCAGGTTAGTCCTCTTGCATGTTAAGAGATCTGTGTCAATGAACTGAGTTATCAAACTAAAGCAGTTACTTCAATTTCCATGTTTTCTCTGCATGTTTCTTGTTAAATCAGTTCCTTAGAGTGCAATACTGCATAAAACTGATATTTTTTTCAAAGACTTTTGCCAGAATTATTGCATCTGTATTATATATCCTTTTTCATTCTAACGGAACTTATCTGTGACAGTATTCTGAGTGGCTTTATAAAACTTAAAGCAATTGAAATCTCAAATTAAAAACTTACTGTGATAAATCTCAAAACATTGTAGCATAAAAAATATTTTGCTTCAATAATAAAAGTACCGTAAAATTGTACAATGAAACTTCTGCTCATGCAACATAACCAAATGGCAGTTTGATAAGGCCAGCTTGCTGCTCTTAGCCATTAGTCTGGCTTTCTTTTTTTTTTAAAAAAAAAAAGAAATCCTAACCTTCCTCTGAACTTTTAGCTTGCAAATGACCCGATATGACATGTTTGAACTTAAAATGAACTTTCACATGAACTTTCAGTTAGCCCTCTTAGAAATATAACAGATGGAAAATGGGCAGATTTCTTAAATATTTTTAGTTTGAAGTGCTTTGACACGTACACCAGTAAAAACAGTCAAGCTGTCTGTTTTTGCTGTTTACATTGCCGATTTTATTGTCCTGCTGGATTACTTGCAGTATTTGAACTAAGAGGTGCTTCTGTTTTTCTTTTTGTCAGTGAATATTATGCATTTTGTTTTGTGGGGTTTTTTCTTTGTATTACACCTTCACTTGGAATGTGAAACTCTTCCACATCTTAACCCTGACTGTAGGGATATTGTTCAGTATTGAGAGAGTTAATTTAATCTTATGTCAGTCTTGCAGAGAGAGTGACATTATTTGACTTATGTGTAAAATTTCTGCTAGTGACACTCACTTGCAGATATGTTCTGATTTGAGCTCTTAAGAGTATTCGTGTAAAGCCTTGAACTGCTTCTTAAATATTTGCAAGCACAGGGTAAGTACAGGTGAGCTACAGTATAATTCTGTGTCTGACATGAAGTGCTGATCCTGCACTGCTAATGTTCAAGGAGTCGCACCTATTGATTTTTTTTTTTCTCCAGTTCAAACTTCAACCCGATGCCGTGGCAGCAAATTTCTGCAGTTTCTTTTTGGCATTAATATTCAGACTGCTCTGTTTGTGTTATGAACTAGAAGGCTGCAGTTAAGTTATCTCTTCACTTACTAAGCTATCAGCAAATAAGCTGTCACTGATTTCTCATCTTTTTTGTTTCTTTACCAGTTGAAGGACTGCAGTCCACTCCAGCCAACTACAGTAAATTGTATGCACTCTGTGTGTGTGTGTATGCAATAACTGTCTGTTAAGTGGAAAATAACTATTGGGTCTGAAATCCTAAGGCTGCTTTCTGTGTTAAGTATTTTTTAAGTATGTGAATAAACATTTCAAGTGTTCTATGAAAAGGGTTATTGAAGTCATAAATTTAGTTACCAATTTGCTATTTGTGTTCTTAAGGAAGGGAGAAGTGTTTCATGAAAGGTTCTCTCTTCTGTGGCAGTACAATGCCAAAAAAAATCAATGATTTGCTTTTTAATTACATGCATTTGATTAATATGTATCACAAAATAGTGTCTTTGAAGTTATACTGTAGAAGCTTAAATGCTGATTTTTAACCACTATAGGTTTTGATGGTGGGGCAGTGAAAGTTCACGGAGCAAAAGGATCACCTCCTTCAACGTTTTATAAGGTAATATCTCTGTGAAGTGTAAGGTGTTTTTGATCTAAAAAAATTTGTATTTTGGAGAAAATACTAATTATTTTCTGCCAAAAACTGTTACCACTTTAAAATCCTCATCCCCCGTGCCCTGAGAGTAAAAGAAAGAGGGGAAAAATAAAAGAAGATAAGCCTTATTCGAGACATAAAAACCACACTAATTTGTGTAACAGGCTTAACCACAAACCTTCAGAGAAGGCTGAGATGGTTCTTTTCTGTTAATAATAATAACTTTTAAAACATCTTAGCCTTTATACTTGTTGATTTTTATACTGGCATGTTAATTTTTTTCTATGTCATTGTGAAATTTATCTGCCAAGTAGTTTTTTCAAACGTAAGTAATGAGTAACTATGTCTGTCAGTAGAGCAACTAAGAATGAGACTGATAGTCTTCTGAAATACTCTGTTGAAAGAAACCTGCGCTTCTGTGCAGGTTTTCACAATTACACTTCAGTAAAGTAAAGTTGTGAAGTTTTCTGTTAATTACTGTATTCTTCTAGTGGTACCCATTCCCAGAATGAAATTAAATACAGTTCTGATGAAATACCAATAGGACTGGATCCTTCTCTTGTTTAAACTAGTTGCAAAACTGAATTTTACAGAAGCAAGATTGAGATCAGAAATTAACTGGTTAACTCACTTTTAATATGTCTATGATAACCTAAGTAGGGAGTTGTGCTAATATTTCTGTTTAAATAATATAAGGTATATCTGAGCATAATTTTCTTTGAAAATTTTAACTACGTTTTTAAGATATTTCTGACACTTTAAAAAAAACAGTTTTAGGTAAGATAGAGTTTTTAAAAGAGACAGTATTTCAAAGATAAATAATATCACCACAGCAAGTTTGGTTTTGGTGAGTCGTAAAGTTAGAATAGAAGAGCTCTCTAAAGGCTCCATAATTAAAGCATATTGAAAAAGCATTTTTGAAATAGAGTAGTATACCACAGATGACTTTTCTCATTGCCTTAGTTTTTCACTTCTGTCAGCTTTATCATGTTTGTATCAGCTTTATGGAAAAAGTGGTTTGATATTTCAGAAGTATTGTGGGAATGTAATCTGAACATTAATTTTTTTTTTTTTTTTTTTTTTTTTTTAAACATTCATCTGATGTAATGAAGTGTTGGTTTTTTGGTTGTTTTGATAGGCAGCCTACAGTTTCAGTACAATATTGTTTTGTCAGCTTTTTGCATTTCCTCAGAATTTTAATTACTAGTTCAAGAGTTCTGGTTACATAATGCCGGAACAACAAATTTCCTTTCTCTGAGTGATCTGTGTCTGCGTTATCTGCATCTGGGAATAACTCTGTCTTTTTGATCACAAAATGCATTTTTTTTATGTTTGAAATAACAACAAAAAAGTCTTAAAATGCAAATTACAAGCGCATTTCTAAAAGATGTTTAGTTTTTAAAATTAGGCTTACAGTGTCATTGGTAACTGATGGAGAAGTCAATTTAGAAGTAATTCACAATGACATAATAAACGACATAGAATGAAGAGTATACTTTTGTACAAAAGATCGAATTCCATCAATCCAATGATAGCTATGCTGATGCACTTATTATTCTGGTAGTAACTGGTGGAGTTTGGTATGGGCATATACAGAAGGCAGTGACTGTATGAAGCAGGAAATACTTTTTCTTGGTCCAAGTGTGCAGTTTGAAGCAAAATATGTTTTGCTGCTTATTGGCAACATCCAGTGAATGTTCTATTCAGCAGCCTCCTGCAGTTTTTGTTCTTGACTTTACATTTTCATACTTAGGTATATTTAAACGAAATAACTAAGATTTGAGATTTTCAGTTGATGAACCATGAAATGGAATAAACAAAACAATGAGTTTGTTTTTTACGTAGCAGTAAAATGAAAATTAGTTTTAATTTATTTTTTACTATGTTTTAAGTCGGACACTTAAGATATATTAAAAAAATATTCTTAGATCCATATATTTTTGTTTTGTATATTAAACCATGTAATAATATTCTGAAATATGTAAGTTAGACTTCCTGTGAAATACTTGTTTGGTTCTGAAATTATCTAATTGGCTGTCAGTGATAAATGGGCATGTGCTTTACACACCTATTTTAGAAGTAACTTTTAGGAAATTAACTTAGTATGTTTAACTTGGCTAGGAATTGACTGAATGGGCATAAGAAGCTAGAAATATTGTGTTGTTCAGTAACTTTACAGTAAGAATAGAGGAAAATTATTTAATTGCTGTGTTAAAGGTGAAGTGTAGTTAGTAAAACAATAATATGAGAAAGTCATATATAAGGTAAATTTCAGGGAAAATAATGAGGAATACATTACCTGTGAAATAGAGAGTTATTCTGAATGTATGTCCTACAAAGTTCTTAAATTTTTCTGGTTTTGTTTTCCTGTTAGGTAAGAAATGTTGAAAGTGTTCATCGTGCTTAGTTTAGTTACATATATTAAAGCTTTCCTACCATTTACAACTATGTATTATGGTAATTACTTTCACTGGAAGTCTAGTAAAATGCTTATTAGCTAAATGTTTGCGATGTATAGCATGTTCTTTTGTGTGTATGTGTGTGTGTATGTGATATTTTTCCACATTTACTTTAATACTTTTTGGAAACTTACGTCTGATCTGTTTCACTGTGATGGATGATTCATCTTTTCAACATCAGAATGTGTTCTATGTATCAAAATAGATAAATACAGGAGAATTTAAGAATGATAAACAGAAGTGATTCAAAGTTTGAGTTTTGCAGATTTGAATCTTCCTCCAATAGAATTTTGATTTTTAAATAATGGAGTAAATTTTTGTGATGATGATGGTTTCTTGCTCTTATGCTTCTGCTTAACGTATAGATAACGATTGTCGAAGAGCATTTATAGCATATCAGTACTGAATTCCATGTAATTTCATAATCCCTTTCTTACTAGGTAAATGCCACTTACCTCGATGGCTTCAGAGCTACAGCTGTCTGTCCAGTAGGAGGTCCCAAGGCCGTGCAAAAAGGGAAACGCACCGCGGAAAGTATTCTGCAAAGGTTAGTAGTTGAGTCTTGGAAGGGGTTTTTGGCTTTTTCTTTTCTGAGATGATGAAAATAGAACTATGACATATGATGGCAGCCAAATTAACCTTGCAAGAACGCTAGAAGATTATAATCTTCCAATTGGGAGGACATTTCAAGTCTGAAGTAGCCTGTTTATGAAACCTATTTTCAGGTTCCACACTTCAGCTACCTTTGACAGAGCAAGAAAGGTCTCAAATATTATTGAAAGTAGATGGCTGGATATTGGAGAGAAACCCAAATTCATGAGGGAAAAGCTGTGATTCAGGTTAAAATTTATTAGGTGCCAGAGAGAAACCCATGTGAAACTAGTTTTCACTGATTTTCACATAACTTCTTTTTGTGAAAAAATCTTAGTGCGGTGAAATATAGGCAGTTTACCAAGTTTGTGTTTTAAACACAATTATCTTCGTATCTTGTAAAATGTAACTCATTATTTTGTTTACTAGAACACTTTTATAATTGTAAGACAGACTGATAAACTTGTAGTCATATTGTCATGCCAGTGTATTTGGGCAAGGAGAGATTTCTCTTAAATATAATTCTGTATCCTCATGGAAGTCTGAGCGTTTATTCAGCCCCATCTTTCTAGTTTTGAGATCTATTTCTTTCTGCCATGTTTTATATAAAACTTCCCCGCACCTCCCATCCTGTTATAGACCCATGCAGCAAGTACACTAGGATAGACAACTGTCAGAAATGCAGGGTTCACTGTGGACTTTGAGTGGCTCATTGCACTTGTGCCCACGTACAGCACTGTGATGAAGAAGGAGCTGGGTGACTTCCCTCAACAGACCTAATAGATGAGAGTAGGCTGATAAGGGATGTGTAATTAAACTATGGAATCCCTCTCTTCAGAGTGGTGCGAACGCTAAAATTGTTCGTGTCCAAGAGCTACTGAGAAAATCAATGGGGGCGGGGAGGGGGAAACCTTCAAGAACTGTTAAATACAAAGACTCAGGGACTCAGAAGTCCCTGAAAAACAATGTTTTTGGAAGTTAGGTGATTATTTTGGAAATAGAATGCCATATTTTCCCTTTTCATATTTGCTCCTGGACATTATTTCAGACCAGACTACTTCAATCTTTTGTCTAATTGAAACAGCTTGTGGTGCTGCTGCCTCTGTGACTACTAGAAAATCAGCCTGCTTACTCTGCTGTCCTGAGTAATCCTCAGAAGAGGGCTGATGTGAGATAGCCAAGGTCTGGTTAACTGGCTTAATAAGTGGCCTCTAGCCTATGAGGCATGCCTGGAGCAGTTGTGGCTTGTTTCGTGCATTAAAAATCACAATATACAGTATTGCCCGTCAACATCAGCTTGATGTTTTAAGTGGAATCATTTATTGATTTGTGTATGTCAACCAAGATACAGAATAAGAGTCAAGCTATTCTGATAATTGTCAGAGAATGCTCTACCAGCAACTACATCTCTTTAGGAAGCTCTGACTTCAGTCTTTCCACCAATTCCCGTTGCGAGAGAATGTCGTAAGGACATGATCTTTCAGTTAGCCAGCTTCTAGTCCATTCTAGGTTAAATTCTTTCCAGTAGTCTAATACAACAAGTACAGAATAAGGTGCACAAATTTAAGGTGCTTCAATTGTACAGGTTGAGTTAGTTGTCAGCCTAAGACATTAAGCAGCTTGGGCAGCTTGTAGTATGACTTATTTCACTTCTTTCTTGCATGCTTCTCCTTTATTTGTTTATTAATTTTTGAAAGCAGGAGTGATTTGGCCGTATGTGTGTGAAGAAATCTCTGGAGTAGTCTTTGGTGTCCTTTCATTTTTGATGGTTCTGTTTTATTACTGAGACACGTGAAAAGGCTAAATATTACCCGTAGAATGTATTTTGAACTCTAATATCTCTACCTGTAATATCTGAAGAGAAATAACTTAAAATAACTTATTACAGACACAATTTGCAAAATTAGGTGCCTTAAATCAAGTACCTGTTTTTCTGTGGTCATCAAAATAAAGATAGCCTCCTTTGTGGTACAAGGACCACCTTCATCTCTTTGCAACAATTAGAAAATTACATCTTGTATTTAAGTCCCCTACATTGCTTCATTTTTCAGGTACCGTGCTGATACTTACAACAATGCTGATACGTTAACAGTGTCTTCAAAATGTTCCAGTGATGTAAAACATTTTCTTCATCCTAACATAATTCCAATATTTCAACTGATAAAGTCTTTTATACAGCTAGAGTGGTGCCAGACCAGCATTATTGGGAAGCCAGTTTAGGTGCTTCAGAACTTAATTTATTTTTCCAAACTGCAACATGTTAATAAGTTGGACTGGTTTTAACGGTTGAATTATTTTAAACCTTTTTTATTGTTTTTAATTATTTTTATTTTGGACTTCATATGATTTTTTTTTTTTTTTTCTCAAACTCTAGCAGTCATTTTTAGTTTTAGTGCTTGAGAGTTGGGCTCTTTTTGCTACAAGTTGCTGCAAACAATCTATTTAATCCAAATTTATTATTTATCAAAACCCAGTATTAATTCCTGGCTCTCTTAAAGCAGTTGTGTTTTCGTGGTGTATAAAAAGAAGGTAGTGTTCATGCCCATTATTAATTGTGATTGAACAAACTTGGCACTCTTGACACAATGTGCTTTTGGTAGAAATATCCTTACAGAAGGCGTTTAAGGGATTTCAGTGCCACACTGGAAAGGCACAAGCAATGGAGAAATGTTCTCTTAAAATCTTTATCTGCTTTTCGGCATTTGTGTCTTATGTTCACTAATCCAAAATAAATACCTTTTAAGGTTTGAATACAAGTTCCTTCAGTTCAATTTTTCTTCATTTGTGCCTGTGATGTAGTGAGCTGGCTTCATGTATTTATTGGTAGTTCATAATGCCTTATAGCAGAAACAGTTAAGAACTGAATTACCAGTGTGAAACCTGGGAAGACTGCATACACTGCAATTCCATTTCAAGCTGTCTTTATTTTAAAGATAAAAGTAAGACCTGAAATCCATTTATTTGTCTTTGTCTGTCATCTTTCGAATAATTTGAATAAACAGAAGGCTGTTTGCAACTTAGTGATAAATTCAGAGGCATAACTTTGTCAGTAATCGCTTGATTTGTAGTATTCAGATATATTTGTTTAGTGTAAAGTATTCGTAGTCCAGTTTACATGACAGAGCTAACTCCTGTGGACCACACAGGGCTACTTCAGATAATCATTTTGAGGCAGTTTACTAATAAAAAAAAAATCATTTGTTGCAGGACTCGTCTTATTTTCAGTCAGCTTGGGTATGAAGATTACAGTGCAGTTAACATACAGGTTTTAGGGTCTGAAGATACATATGGACCTCATGCTAGAAGGAGTATAGATGGTGTAAGTATTCAGTGGAGTGTTCTTAAACTTTTACTGACCTCTTTTAATCTCTCCATATTGTTATCTTTTCCACAACTTTAAAGGAAGTCACTGTCATCCTGGGGATTTCACCCCATCATCTTGCAAAGAATTCAGTGTCACTATAAAATTAACACTGACAAGGGCTTTGCAGTATTGGCTCTTCCAGAAGCACTGATATGAAATCTTACAAAAACGTAGTCTATTCTGATGTTGTTCATGTGAAGAAATACCTTCTTATAGAAGTTATTGTTATATAGGCATATTGCATTAGATATAACTCTAAAAGACCACATTATAAAGTCCCCAGGGTCAGGAAACGGCAGAGTTGTTGCCTGTAGAACTTTAAAACTGTCTGCGAGTACTATTTGTGAAACAATCTTCATCTGTATAATCCTGCATTTTATTTTGGGACTTGTTAAATTTGCATGTAAGAATATGAATAATGGCCATACTCACTGCAGCTGTAATATCCATGGCCCGTTTTCCATATGAAAGTCCTTTTTAAAGGAAAAAGACTGTAAATCTTGTCCTTACTTACATGCACTTTAAATATTTAGACAGTTTAGTTTGTTCCAAAACAGTAGTATCTAATTCTTCTTTGTCAATGGCAGTCTTGCAAAACTCTTAAGTTACACGTGGCAAAACTCAGCTCTGTGAGTTTGATCTTAGGAGGACCAACACTTAAAGTAGTTGACAGTTTGTATGTATAGGAAACAAGAACATGATGTGGAGAAAGACAGTGAATTTCTTACTATAGTAAGTTAAGTGTTCTTAAGAATTGTGCAAGTTACATCTGCAACTGTTCATTTCAGTGCTTGAACTTCAGTTTCATTCTGCACAACAGCAAGAGTTGCTTCCTCATGAACCAACTTTATAATATGGTCTTTTTCCTTTTAGGGCCATAAACTCTGCAATGTTAAGTGTGTTACTGAGATTACAGAATCAAAATTTTGAAACAGAAACAGATGTTCCAGATGCTGAACTTGTCTGTGTTCTGTTCGTACCAGCTCCTTATGATTATGCTTTGTAATACCTTCTTTAATTAAATTGTTACATAAAAGTTTTCTGTCTTGTTGTATAGAGTGAGTAATGATTTGAAATAGAGCAGTTTCTCCTTCCTTATTGTTCAGTTTGCCTTGCTTACAGTGCATTAAATAAATTTTCCAAATGAAATCGAGTGTTTGTAGTATTTTCTGTATTTCCAGCCTCAACTCTTAGGTCTTATATTAAAAGTAAATAGTGTTCTCTCCATTGTATGTGCTTCTCATACATGCCTGAAATAGGATGTGAGAGCTGAGGCAGAAATACAGGAAATTGCCCTATTGCCTTCCCCCTTCACCTGGTTTCTCCAACAGTTTAGAAGAAACTAACCAGAGGAGTTTTCATCTGAAAAGCAGCCGTAGTAGCTTGAGGAAAAAAGGGTGGGGAGAGGGGTTTGTTCCTGAATTTAAAATACAAAGTCATCGAATGCTAAAGAAAACATCTGCCCTTTCGGGCTGCAGGTAGGAACACCTGATACCTAAACATTCTTTCCTACCATGTCTTCCCAGACAAAATTAGACGTGGTTATTTGGGTTGCAAGTAACAGTGCTAAAAAACAGAACCATTTTATGTTAGGCAGTGTATTAACACCCAAGGAAAACAGTTCCTGCTTTGAATTTTGTACTGTCTAAATTTAAAAAGGAAAAGCAAATATGTATATGAATTACCAAGACAGGAAAAGTTGAACAATATTTGGAGCTCAGTGTAGGTGTCTGGTGTGGCTGGGCTAATTCTCACACAGGTTTGTCAAACTAGGCGCAAAGGTTTGCGTTTGCAGCGGTGAAATCACTGTATTTCCCAGGCTTACGTAGGCCTGGACACTGTAGTCTGAGCTGCTGTGTGGAGTATTGGCTGTTCCTCACAACACAAAATATCCTGCAGAAATCAAGAAATGTTTGCCTCCTTTCCTTTTTCACTCTTCCCTGCCTGTTTCTGTGGTTGTTGCTTGCCACTCTTGACAGCTTGCTTTGTCAGTAACAGCCCAGCATGAGCAAGAAAGGGACCTGAATCACACAGGGTAACCCTAGCAGTATTTAATTTTTAGTATCTCCTGCTCTGTGGTTTTCTGTTGAGGAGGAAGAAGAGGTTATGACAGTGTCAAGGGGTCAGTGATTTCATGGTTTAGAAATACCGGATGTGTGTGTGAAAGCTGTCTATTAATAATATGGATATTAGAGTTTGCTATATAAAAAATGTGTTGTATTTTGTTAGTTTTCTACTAACCCTTTGTTAACCAATTCACAACACATTGTTAAGACTTGATGAAGTATAACTTTGTTTTGCAATTTTTTGTTTTTAAGTATGATACTGTAAGATAAATGACTTTAAAATAGTCTGTATAGCCAGTTTTAATACTAGATTCACCCACTCAAAGTAGGATTCAGCTTATTATTTTCATAGACCATTATATCTTGCATCTGTGGGCAAGGAAGTAAACCTGGAACTTAAATGGAATATTGAAGGCATGGTACAGTTTAGAACTAGGAAGCAGATGTGAATGCGTAAATATGTTTTCTGCAAGAGTATTTCCTATTAATTATTATTTGTATTAATTTAATTAATCTCTTGGTAGCTTGGGAACTCTGAACGTGAAAAAAAAAGAGGTTTTTTTAAATTGGAAAACTGATAGGTTTCTTGATCAGAACATCTGTTTCTGTATTCATAGAAGGAAATTTCTATCATTTCAGTGATACACGATCTGATGGAATAACATAACCTCTCCTACCTTGGATCTGCTAAACTTCTATTTTAGGGTTCGCCTACATGAGTATTGAGATAAACTAATAAAAACGTGAATCAAGTTTGCAGTATTTCCTACATTATACCATTGTGCAGTACTTCCTACGTTACACTATTATACTTCAAGGCTGGGCACTTGAAGACTGAGAAATGTACTGTGTGTGTCTCCCCGTGAGTGTGTCTGCATAGAGGTACTTCAGAAAAACTAAATCAATTAGCAGGGAAAAAAAAGTTGTGATAGAACGAGTAATGGTTTTAAAATAGAAGGACTTAGATTTAAACTAGATATAAGGAAGAAATATTTTACGATGGGTGAAGTGAAGCGCTGGCACAGGTTGCCCAGAGAGGTTGTCGATGCCCCATCCCTGGAAACATTCAAGGCCAGGTTGGATGGGGCTCTGAGCAACCTCATCTGGTTGGAGATGTCCCTGCTCTTTGCAGCAGGGTTGGACTAGGTGACCCTTAAAGGTTCCTTCCAACCCAAACTGTTTTATAATTCTATATTTACCATTACGGTACCTCAAGAGTACCTCTGTGTGGATATGCCACTAGAATAGGAAGTAGAGAAAAATAATCTTTCAATCTCATTAATATTTCAGACTTAAGTTTAAACATACTGAACTAAGAAGGCCCTTAATTACTGAGTCTTAGCTGATCACCATCTATAAAGTCAGGAAGTTTTCCTCTCTTGGTATAAGCTGGCTTAAGTGAGCTTGTTTGTGTTGGGGTTTTGTCATGTATTTGAGTTGGAATAGAGGATTTAGTAGTCTGTTAACATAACAGTCTCTTTGGAATACTCTTACAGTAGCCAGAATGCTTGGTGCAGCGTACTACAGCATTTATGATAAACACCATTTCAGCAGCTGCTACTAGGAAACACATCCATGTTCCTACATTGCTGAAGTTACTTAAATTCCTGAAACTGACTTGAGATTTTCGAATGTTGACATGTTCAGCAGTATTGCTTTTGGGAAAAATGTACTGTATACACACAGGAAAATGATACTAATATACAAGACATCAATATTTCAAAAGCTAATACTCAATTTGCTGGTTTATGCAATGTTTTTAAAGAATGCAGCTTTAAAGAAATGTGGACAATTAAAATAAGTAGCACTAGAGTTAGGAGATATGTTTAAAAGACAGGCAATTTAGGAGCTCAGATCCAGCATGTAGTTTCTCAGGTTATTTTGAAGAGGAAAAAATGTGGTTTTCCAAGTTTAAAATGTTTAGTAAAATCTTAAAATTTGAGGGAGGGAAAAAGTTTGTTTTGTTACGATACTGTGAAATTTACTAGCATTTTAATGAGGAAACCTATATTTTGTTAGGCATAATAGTCTAGCATTTTTCACTGCCAGCTGTGTAAATTGACAATCTCTTTAAGTAATTTTAGAATTGTTTTTGACATGAGATCAGGGACACCCATTCGCCTTTGGGTGGTGAATAAACATCAAAACATACAGCAAGAAGAATGAGACGTGGTTTTGTTTGATCACAACTTGAATTCATTTCATCTAACAACTGCCTGCACATAACAATAACTCCAAGGTGTTTATCTTTTCTCTCCTATTCCTATGTATTAGAGGAAAGATACCATTGGCATGAAGAAACATTCCTCTGTCTTTTCAGTGTTAAGTCATAAAAAAAATCGTTGCTGTGTAGGATGATGCTATTCCTTAGACCAGAGCAGTCCTTTAAGGAGTCATGGCTCTGTTCTTTTCATCTGACCAAAAAAACCACATCTCCTCTACTGCACACCTGAACTGCTGTGTTTTGAAGTGGAGGCTGCTGAATTCTAGCAGCATCCGTGTCCTTCCTGTCTGCTGAGTATTTCATGTCTGACGCTTTCAGAAATGTCACTGGTTTCTGTATTTGTAAAGAAATAGGCATTTTGATAAAATCTGTTAAGTGTTACACTAGGAGGAAAAAATGTAGTTTTAAAATATTGTTCAGTAATTTTATGCACAATTGGGAAGATATTAAATGCTTCAAAAATAATTATATGTACGGAAAAAAAAGTTGGAATAAACTAAAAATGTACTATTTAGTCATGCATATTCATTTCCTGGTTTAGCAAACATCTGACATGGAAGATCCAAGCTTATCTGAATCTAAAATCCAGTTGTTCCTTTCTTCCAGGAAAACGTCCCCTTAGGTATCCTGAGAGGCTATATATTCAATTTTCCTTTACTTTTCTACATTTTTAGTAAAACATCAACCAAATCTACAGGAATTCTTTAGATAGAGCATTTAGAGAGTTATGGAGTCCTCTGAGCTCTGTCAAATAACAAAAAAAAAATACCAAACAAACTTTGTTTTTCATGAAATATATCCTTTCCTGTTGACGTAAAAAAGGGACATAAACACTGGAAGAAATCTCCTAGTACTTGTAGTCAAACTCCTCCTTTTTTGAATTTTACATTGATTTAAGTGAGCCAAGAATTTCGTGTAAGGTTATCAGAGAACCTTTAGGAACTTTCTTTGCGCTCATTGACAAAACCCCCTTATTTTTAGAGAGCTGACTACAAGAGAAGAAATACCCTGCTGCAGAATTACGTACTTGAAGTAGTGCTGTCAGAAACTCCTGACCAGGAGATACCAAGACCTTGTGCGGTCCCATTTCATATGTATGATGGAAATAGTTGTGCTTTCAGACAAGTAAGAGACACTTAACAGACGGAGTCTTATTTTAAGCAGGTTTCACATTTTTAGGAATTTAAAGGTAGACCACAGGTGGTTCTCACTGGTGGATGCAAATTCTCAAACAAATACAGTCTTTGCCCTTAGTGAGACTTAATGTTAACTCTAGGACTTATGTCAGTGTATCGATGGCAGTGGTATATTTTTCAGTGGCAGATAAGAGATTTCTAGAGAAGTAAAATCTTAAATGAGAGTGCTTATCTGCAAGGGTGTATGCATTAGTTGACTGCATAGTAGGGAGCAGAGTATTGGTTGAGTTTACCTTTACAGGAGTGTCTACCCTTTTCTCTGGAAATGTGGTGGCTTTTAAAAGTTCTGTTCTCTCATTTAGCTCCAAAAGATTAGGTTTGAATTATTTTCTGTGAGCAGATCCGCTTACTTCTTGATACTAAGAGATGTAAACCTGACTCTCTAACTTGACCCCAAAGTATTCTCATGCACTTAAATAAGAGGAAAGTTTGTTTGCCAGTTCCACTGAGAGTGAAGCCAAGTATTTAATTTCTTATGAAGTACTGTTAGTTATAGCACTTGATTCTTTGAGAACGCTCGAGAAGCAGCACAGTGTCCTAGCGGTCTGAAATATCCAACGGTTGATTTCATGGTAGCAAAATAAAAAAAAAAAAAAAACATTAACAGGAAATTACAGTGATGCTAGATGAAAAGTCAGTGAATGAAAATTGTAGTTTGTAGCAGCAAGTACTAAACATTTCCGTTAGATTTAACTTGAATGCTGAGCTGCAGTTGTTTTTCAGTTTGGTAAATTTAACAGATGTTCTGCATCGAAGCTAATACAATTTCTACTCTTTTGAAGCAGGGTCCTCGGGAAGCCGTTATTTGGCTTGCTGTACACCATAAGCAAAAAGAAGCTGTAGAAATCTTCTCCAGAGAGATTGCACCAGCTGGAACTGGCATGGGTAAATATTTTCCACATCTTCTAAGAATTTCAAAGTTACCTTTTTTCCTGAGCATGACTAGCACCCAAAGACTTAGTTGTTTTCAGTTTCATAGCGCTGTGCATAGTGAAATTGTAATTTTTTTTAAGATGTTTATGTTTGATGTAGAAATAGGTTCTGTGGAAATCAGCAAAATGATAAAATAAAAGTTCTGGAAGTCCACCTTTTTGCTCCTTTGAGACTCCTTATGCTTCCATTGCTGCTACTGTCCCTTTCTGCCTTTTTTCCTTTTCCTCATTTGTCTTTGTTTTCCTACCCGTGGTTACACCGATGTGCAACAGTGTCTTACTCTGTTTTACCATGTTATCCACTTTCAGATATAAATAAAAACTTTTTAATAGGATATTGCAGTGAGAATACTAACAGCCTGCATCTAATTCTTTATTCACATTATATGTTAACAACCCAACTTAAATTCTGATCCTGCACTATTAAGTTTAACTTCAAATTACTCTATCTTTAACATTTGATTTTGTATGAATTTGTGATATACTGCAAGTATTGCAAGATTTAGTTTTAATTGACTTGTGAGGTAAAGTCAAAATACTGAGGTTTAACCATGTCCATCGGTTTTGAGTGTATATTTTAAGTATTTGCATGAGGGTCACCTAGTATGAAATTATCTATGCTTCTACTGTTTACCAAAAGTTTGTTTCAAAAAAACCTTTGTATTTCTTCTTTGTAGATGTCATTGGATTTTCTTAACTTTCTAGGAGGACTTGCTGTTTGATTGTTTTGAGCAAACTCTCCTTTATTTTTTTTTTTCTTCTGTTCTCCCAAGTCAATTAAGTGTCACCACTGTATCCATCTCAGTTCTAAGGAGCACATTCATATCTTGTGATTTACGTTACGGCTACTCATCCTACTTTTGTTATCCATTTAACATTTGACAGCTTATTGTGAGTACTAGAGCTCAGATGTTTTGCAATGGCTTCTACATATCTTAATGAAGAATATATTGAGACTTTACATAGATCTTCACAATTAAATTACATTAACTTAACCTGAATCTCTCAACTTCCATAGCAAATCTAGAATCCTGATTAATGGAGGGGTGGGTAGATGCTGCCTTGCAATTAAGGAACTAATAAACATTTTATTTTTAATGGATAGAAAAATGTATGAAAGTGTGCTCATTCTGTGTTGCAGTCTTTACAGTGGTAGCAGAGATACAGTTAATGCAGGGCAGTTTTGGTTTTTTTTTTTTTTTTTTTTTTTTTTTTTTTTTTTGTTTTGTTTTGTTTTCCTAACAAAAAACGACTGGAGCGTCAACATGGAGGGGTACAGACTTTTTAGAAAAGACAGGCAGGGAAGACGAGGAGGGGGTGTCGCTCTCTATGTCAGCAACCGGCTGGAGTGCGTGGAGCTCCGCCTGGGAATCGGGGAGGAGCTGACAGAGAGCTTATGGGTCGGGATCAGAGGACAGGGACAGACAGGGGATGTTATGGTGGGGGTCTGTTACAGGCCGCCTGGCCAGGACGACAGAGCGGACGAGGCGCTCTATAGCCAGATAGGAGCAGCCTCACGGCGGTCACCAGCCCTGGTCCTCATGGGGGACTTCAACCACCCCGACATCTGTTGGAGAGACAACACGGCAGGGCACAGGCAGTCCAGGAGGTTCCTGGAATGCGTGGATGATAACTTCCTCCTGCAGGCGCTAGAGGAGCCGACAAGGAGGGGTGCCATGCTGGACCTCGTGCTCACCAACAGGGAGGGGCTGGTGGGGGACGTGAAACTGACGGACAGCCTTGGCTGCAGTGACCCTGACGCGGTGGAGTTCAAGATCCACGGGGCGGCGAGGAAACTGCACAGCAAGCTCTCTGCCCTAGATTTCAGGAGGGCGGACTTCAGTCTCTTCAGGGACCTCATGGGCAAAGTGCCATGGGAGGC
>WHYT01000127.1:0-21343 GCA_009806455.1 Tetrax tetrax
GGAGGCGCCGAAAAATCAAGGTGTTTTAAGCCAGAACTACGACGTTGTGTTTTGGAGAGAGGCTTCTATGAAAGGTTAGAATTAGACACAGCATCCAATACTACTCAGACCCAAAAAAAAAAACAAACCAAAACCAAACAACAAAAAACCCACCAAAACCAAACCAGACAGCTTTAACTTTCTCTTGAAAGTATCCACAGCTTGATGAACGTACAATTTAAAACATAAACCAAGTTAGAGGCACGGCAGCGTTCAGGCAGCTTGGCTGAGTTAGTGGCAGTTTATGTTATTGTGACATACGAAGTAACAGGCTAAAAGCAGATCCCGTTAAATAAATATATAGGTATACACAGGAGGCCTGTAATTCTACATCAGTTTGTCAGAAATCCTATTAAATCGTATGATCTTAACTCCTCTGCTTTATGCTCTCGCCAGAAACCCTCGGTGGAATTCCAGCTGTAATACGGTCTGCGGTTAGCTGTCTCTCGCTGCTACACAGAAGTAATCCAGAGAAACTTGATTCATAACAAAATTTGGAATTGATGAGGGGGGTGTTGCTGCTGTGAATGCTGAGTTATGCTGCCCGTCATCCCAGTTCTTTTTGAGAATCTGCTGTAACGTTAACCGTGCGTGACAGACGGACCGGTTTAGGCGATGGAAACATCCTGCAATATTACTGACAGCTACTATTATCTTTACATTCTAACTCTTAATAATAAACAAGTATTTTTGGTTTCTAACTTGTGTAGCTTCATTACAGCATTCCTCCTAAGGAATGCTAACAAGGACCATTTTTAAACATCACAATTTTAAAGGCATATAACCATTAAAAATCAGAAAGCATGCAATCCAGGTAATAACATAATGCAGGATTTTCTTATTAACTATTCATACTTAATTTGATTTTGCTTTAAAGGATTTACCAGTTACACTGAATTAATGTATTGACTGATGATTTTACTATTTAACATCTAATTGACCATGAGGAAAGAAATATCTGAAGACAGGAAAAAACAGTAATTCATTAAGTATCTGTCATTGCAATTCATAATGGGATGAAAAGCACAGTGGGAGAATGAATCATTATGGAGAATATTAACGTGTGTCACTACAAGGACATTTTTGCATGCTTTGTATCCATTGTCTGTATGCAGGTCAGTCTATGGGAGAAAACTATTTGAAAGCTTGGCTCCTTGATGTCCCTCCTCCTGGCTGGTTTGGTGGCTAAGACACCCCCTCCCTCCCCAAACCCCATAGCTGAGGTTCCTGCCCAGGCAGCTGAGCTGATGTCCAGCTTGACTTCAAACACAACTCTAGCTAAAATGCCTTTCCCTCTCTCTTGGCAAACCAATGCAATCACATTGCAAATCAAGGCTGAAAGGGGAAGCAAAATTAGCATAAAGAGGCTGAATCAAGGCTAAATTAGGCTCTATATCCTCTTGGGTGTGAGAAAAGCTATCAGCACTGTTTAAGAGTAAACATTTTTTAATGCTGATGGCATTGATTTTAATGCATTGAAACATTTTTGATTTCGTAGTTTCTTTAAGGTCAGTGGAAGAGAAAATGTCTATAGTGTCATGGACAGGACTGGAAAGAAGAAACAGAGGAGAGATCTATATTTGTAGAAGCATGGTAGATCTAATTTAGAAGGTCTGTCTCATGATGACAACAGAAAGGGGGAGCAGTAGGGGGTTGCTGTCCTCTCTGCTAGAGCCCTTGAGGACATCCCCAACACTGTGAATCGTCTGTGTGCAAAGATGTCACCAGTTGCTTATTTGGATTTTGCAGATCCAAGGTATGCCCTATGGGAACTGTTTACTTCTCAGCGACGGTCCCATCAATAACAGCACTGGAATCCCTTTCTTTTACGTGACGCCAAAGGATAACACTGTGGCAGATCTCCTGAAGGATCCCGTTGCTTCTCTGACCCTGCCAGAGGCAGATGGAAATTTCTGCAGGTAACAGAGTTTTATCTGCCTGCTACCACCTTCAGTGGGAACAGTGTCCTCAGAACAAAACGCTGGGTCCCCACCTTCAGTGTCCTACTTTTGGTTTTGTCTCTCATCAGCTGCAAGCTGCTCCTTGGGCTTGTTTTGCAATAAGTTGCCCCAGTAAAGCATGGTAAAGAAAAGCAGAAGTATATCAAATAGCATCAACAACTGCAGTAGCTTTCAGCTCGCACATTAACGTACGTAAATTATCATTTCTTCTTGGAGGTCCCAGATAAAATCTGGGTGTTCAAGGTACCATTATAGGCCATAGTGATCTAGTCAGTGAATTCCAAATTATTCCAAGTCACGGTGAGGTAGACACCCTTGCTCTGCTGAACAGCCCTGGAGGCCCTGCTGATTGGGCTGACAGGGCTCTAACTCTCCAGGGTCTATAAGGGGTTCTGAGGCTCTCAGTTCATAGGTCATACACTCAGGACCATGCCACTCAGTCTAACTCTCACCTCTTCAGAGGCTATAATTGAACATGATATCACAATTTTTTGGCATCTTGTATATCATAAACAGTCGGTAAATGATCCCAAACATAAACGAAGCCGGGTCTGAGGTTTACTGATCTACAGCCAGCCCCAGCTTCGTCTTTCCAGAGACAGCAGTGAGTTGAATTCTACCTAATCATGTGTACAATGAGTAACTCCAGATCATTGAAGCTTTACTTGTGTAAAATGTATGTATGCAAACTCAAAGATTATTCCATTTTCCCCTCCGTGCTTGTCTCCTTGAAAAGGACGTTATCTCTGCCATATGTTTGTTTACAGTCAAACATGTGGCAAACTTGGCTGGGTTACCCTTGTGTGAAGTGTTATTTCCAAAGGCCTCTTTACGTGACGAGGTGCATGACACCGAAATTGTGTCAGACAGGACTCTGCTACCAAAGCAGATCTTAGCTGATATTCCAAGGAGAGAGAAGAACTGGAAATTACAGGCTGCTTCAGAAAGAAGCAGGATTGACATTTTTTACCTCAACTTAAGGTCCTCTTTGCAGGAGGAGAGGTTTATCTTAAGAACTGGATCACAGATTTCCCCAGCTGAGGTATCATACCACCTCTCAAGCCCACTAGCTGAGAACACCACTGGAAAAAGCAGTGAATGGCAAAAAAAAAGCGTGTTACTGTTGCACTTGTCTGTATTTGCCTCTAAAACATACTGTTTGGTTTTTTAAGGGTTACATGGCGGCAAAATGAAATGTTTCTTAGTCCTAAGCAGTACAAGTGATTTCAGGCTGACATCCCATTCCCAAGGAATGGAAATTATGGCTTCCTCTTGCAACATCAAACACCTAATAGGAACCTTCCATCGCAACATTTGTTAAGGTAATTCGGCTTTGAATGCTTGAGAAGGTCAACAGAGTGGTGAAGTTAAGACCAGAATGGTTCTGCTTGTTCCTTAAAATTATTTAGTTAAATATGAGGAGTATTAAGATACTAGGAAAAATTTATTTTATGCTGAGGGTGGTAGAACACTGGCACAGGTTGTCCAGAGAGGTGGTGGATGCCCCATCCCTGGAAACATTCAAGGCCAGGTTGGACAGGGCTCTGAGCAACCTGATCTGGTTGGAGATGTCCCTGCTTCTTGCAGGGGGGTTGAACTAGATGGCCTTTAAAGGTCCCTTCCAACCCAAACCATTCTATGATTCTATGAGTCTATATTTTGAATTAATTCTTTGAAATTTAAGTAAATGTATCAGTTATTTCATAATAGACTAATGGAACTTATTGCTGCTTTCTAAGCATTTTCGTTCAATCAAATAATGAGCTGGATATCTAGACCAAGTGCTTAAAGGCGTATGTTAAGCCCGATGTCCTAGCCCCTACCCTGTTTTCAAAGGCTGAGGACTCAGAGCAGCTTCCATTGATGATAACTGCTGCTGTTGAGCACTTATGAAAACTACACACCTATTTAGGCACTTAAGTGGAGCCTTTCATCCCTGATTTTAAATGGCCACTCTTGAAAGTCTTTGCCTTTTATGTTTTAGCAATGTCACCGCCTGATTTACCTTTGGGAAGTGCCAATTCACCAACAAAAGAAAAATGCTGCATGATTTATAGAAATATGAAGTACATATACATCACAACCCTTCAAAAATATTTATTCACTGTCTTTCTATTAAGTAACTCCTAATTTCCAAACCAAACGAGTACCCTTTTGTTCCATGTGCCAGATATTTGCTGCTGCTTGTCCTGCAGCCAGAGCAACCTGGATTCTGCCATACAAGTCTCTAGTCCCCTCTGCAGCCTGAGACCCTGCTCTCTGTCGAGAAGAGCTCTCTGGGCACCTCCAAGGAGTTAAACCTGGATTTCCAAGACAGCTTAGGCCAAACTAATCACCAGTGGCCACATCCCTACTCTCCTTCCCTACCACCAGTTGCATTATGCACCCCACCGCCCAACCCTCACATCAGCTCCAGGGCTTTGCCTGACCCTAGGTTGAAACACAAATCTGAAGAAAATTAACCTGATGATGAAAATAAGGTTTTCTGCTGGTTCTTATTTTCTTCCCCATGGCCGCTGCTGCTCTTGGCCACGCAATCCCACCCCCTCCCTTCAGCTGACCATATGGTGGGCCTATTTTAGCTCAGTAACCCAGCAGAAACCTCTTCCCTTTTTTTTGGCTGGATTAGATTTGATTAGATTTAGAACTTGAATCAGCTGCCCAAGAGCCAGAGGAGTGCAAAGGAGAGGGGAAGGGAGAAGGTGGAGGAAAATAGGACATCCCCATTTTAGCATGTAACCGTACCCTAAATATTAATCTTGCTACTGCATTGAGTACAAAGATTCAGAGTCTCATCAGTGCTCCTTGCAGTACGTAGTTTGTTCTTACATTCAGTTTGGTTTTCATTATTTCTGGAGTTCTCATTTGGAACAGATGTTGGCTGGCATTAGTGCAAAGAGCAAGCAATATGGAGAATGAAAAGCTGGGGCATTTGTTGAGCTGCAGTTTGTGTTTTTGATGATAGCTAGGAAAATGTGAGCAAGCTCTGGGGCTGTTTCACAGCCAGGAAGCATGTGGGCACTGGGACTTCAACTTTCTTCTTTCTCCTCCTCTGTAACAAGGGTCAGCAATGAATTTACTTTTTAAACTAGCAACTTGTGAGTGACTTTTACGTTTTAAACTAGTAACATTTTAAACTGCAACCAACTGTACCACATCCTACTGTTACTCCAGAGAGAGGGCTTCTGCAGGCAGTGTGACAGTGAAGAATATAACAAGTCTCAAAATAGAGGGAGGTAGATTTAGATTAGATATTAGGAAAAAATTTTTTACAATGAGGGTTGTAGAGCACTGGGACAGGTTGCCCAGAGAGGTGGTGGAAGCCCCATCCCTGGAAACATTCAAGGCCAGGTTGGATGAGGCTCTGAGCAACCTGGTCTGGTTGGAGATGTCCCTGCTCCTTGCAGGGGGGGTTGGACTAGATGGCCTTTCAAGGTCCCTTCAAACCCTAACCATTCTATGATTCTAAGTGTGTCCGGGTCCCGCTGCTGGTGCTTGGGGTTGCCTGTCCCCAGCACTGCTGGAAACACTGGATCCCTTCTGGGTGCGCTCTACCTGCCAAGACAGCCAGGCTGTGCCATGCAAAGAGCCCATAGCATTCTTAGCACAGAGCTTTATGTGGTGGCTTAGTTTTTGTACAGCAGGTTTCTTCCTCTTCTTTACTCACACTATGTGAGAGGCAAGACCTTTTACTCTGAGAGACCTCAGGTCCTGCTAGTATTATAATGGTATTTGTGAGGTTTTCTTCGCAAAGGAAAGTGTCATTTATAGATGGTTTTAATACCAGAAGTTTTCTTGGTCAAGGGTGTCATTAATTGGTTTGGCTTCAAAATAATTACACAAAATCGCTAAATAAATAATGCTCTACGTGAGAAAGTTCATGCCCTTGTATGCTAGCAATGTGTTTGTAGCTTGTTTTCATGTTCAATTTTATTAGAATTTCATTATTAACCCACTCTGAGTTGCAAAAATTAAAATAAATGTGAAAGCTGGCCGATGCCTGTAGTCAATGCTCCTGGGAGCATCTGGCACTCTCCTGAAAAATGCTTCTGACCTATTGCACACAAAAGAAATCTCTGGCCTTTAGAAATAAAACACAGCTGACATTTCAATAGTCTTCTTGTATCTAATGAGTACCAAGTGACTTGTGTGCATGTACATCAGTTTGATATTAAATTCATTTAGTAGTGAATTTCATTTGTTTTGTTTCAGAACAGACTCAATATTCAAACTTTGACAATAAATATTTTCACTTTTGGGGATGTGAGGAATACAGAGTGGCCTTTTCGGTGCTCCAGCCTTAATATTTAATCAGCTGGAGAGAAAATTTCAAAAGCCTAAACTAATAAGAGAAATAACATTTAATAATGAAAGAAACAGAGCTGTGATACCTCTCAATAGGCTCTAATTGCAAGACATTATAGTGTTGCAGCTACAGTCTGGATTCCTCATCTCTGACCTAGAGATCTCCACGTCCTGGAGGGAGAGGAGCTGCACTTCTCTGAGGAGGCTCTCTGATGGCCACGCTAGAGAAAACATTCGTTAGGACCTACACTGCATCCCCTCTGAAGGCTGATAAATGGGTAGTAGAGGCAAGAAAAATTAAATGGTTCAGGCCTATAAATAGACTAAGTTGGCATGTCTGTTCCACAGGCAAGCTGAAAAGATTGAGTCCCATTCTTACAGCCTTCAGAGGGAGCAAGATCGAGCCCAATGTTAAAGAATAGAGCAGCTATTGTTCTAAACACATTTCCCAATGCACAGGCTACTCAGAGGATCTCCCTTTCCAAGTAAGCTCCTGGGTCTGCCTCATTACAGCTGCAGTCTGGAAAACAGGCAATTAATTTTAAACGTGTGTCGCCTCCTTGACATCAGGTTCAGCACTTTTTTAGGGACCAGCTGCAGCTTTCTCAGAGAAGGAGCAGTTACACGGCTGCCGCGAACTGGTTTTCACGCAATGGAAAAAGAAAGAAAAGCAGCGAGCTTTGGGGTCAGTCCATGCGTTTGTTTTCCTTTGCTATTAGTTTGGAGGATGGTGTTTCAAATCCACACTGCAGACTGCGAGTGATTTTGAGGAACCCAGGTTCCTCTCCTGGTTTATGATCTGCATCAAGGGTGGCTCCATCAGGGCCATTTTACCCACTGTGCTCCATCTACTGCTTGAGGTAGCGGATCGGCGTGACTGGGCAGATGTCTTCAGTGGATATCATCCATAGGTTTCCTAAGCTCTCCATTGAAAAGGCTGATGGGAAGCGCTGAGCATCTCCAGCTGTAGATCTCCTGAAAGACAGACAACTTTTGAGATGTCAGTTGGCCATCCAACATACAGCTACCTCTGGGTATGTAGAGTCACTGTCTGTTAATACAGGGATGAATATAGCAAAGAAATTTGGCACTGCACCTTCACACAAAGAAAAATGACGCACACCGAAGACAAAGGCTGAATCCAGACACCCCTCAATTTTTGAGAACCACCTCCTGGTTCTGTGGCACAGACACATTTCTAGTTCTGGTATTTATATTTGCCCTTTTTAGTCATATGCAAATAATTATGTCAGTAGCTGTTTCTGAAAAATCTGTATTTAAAAAAATCAGGAAGATACCAAATTAGAAAGTCAAATATGAAACCTACTATCATCATGACCCAATGCACACAATATAGCTGGAAATTACTATTTTCTTCCTGTATTCTTAAATAACCAACTTCCCAAAATCCCTTTCTAGTGAAGTAGTATGTGTTTCTCTGACGCTGTTTACAGAAATAGTTGATGCTGTGATTCTTTTTTTTTCCCCTGTGAATTGTCTATGGTTGAACTATATAAAAGTTTCCTGTCTGAAACATAAGAATTTAGCTAAAGAAATGAGTTGTTGTCACTGAAGACAGACAAACAGATTGACTTCACTTAACAAATTCTAATAAAGCATTCTAGGAATTATTATCTCCTAGGAAGACTGAAATGATTTAAAACACGAGAACAGGTATACTATGGATACAGGCTCACTTAGGTGCAGAATAGCCATTGTACCAATGCTCTTCAGCTCCCAAGCCTGACTTCAGATTCAGAACAGAAGACTGTGCTTCCCAAAGCAAAAGCAAAGATGTCTTTTAACTATCTTTGCTGGCTTTCAAACACAGCTGATAAAGAAATTCTTGACAAAATGAGAGCAGAGCAAGGCAAAACTGCCCAGCCGTATCCAGCTGAAGGCCAGCAACAGCTTTGCAGATTATGAAATTGCTTTCAGCAGAGATTTTGTTTGACGTCCATGCCGCACAGATTAGCAGCATCAATACATTCTTTCTGCTTCGGAGACTCTGGTAGTTAGGGGTAAGCAAATGAAATGTATGAGGAGGATAACTTGCTTTTCAAAATTAATCACATTTATGAATCAAAATTATATGCATTTTACCATAATTCTGAGGACAGAGCATTTCCTCCCTTCTTTTCTGTAGATTTTAGGGGACGGAAAGTCAGAGGATGTATTGTATATACTAGACAGTGACTCTGAGTCTTCACCTCGTGCCCAGTTTGGGTCTAGGCAAAGAGAAGTCCTGTGCAGGGTGACAGGGTGCCTACCTTGCGTCCGTGGGAGGTGGCAGGGATGACCTGTTCCAGCAGCCAGTCCCCACGTCCTAATTGCATGGCTTTGTACTGCTGTTGCTGTTGCTATAAAGAGAGGCTAGGGTGTGTGGAGACAGTCATTGCCCTTATGCCACGCATGAGCTGCGTGCTCTAAAGTAGAAAAACATGTAGGAAAACTGTTCTCTGGGGCTTTCTTATTGGCTTTTTGGCTCTCCTTTTCTGCAATAGCAGAAAGCTCTTTCCCAAGTTCTTTTCGCTTCCATTCTGCTCAAGAAATAGAGAGGTAGAAGCAGTGCTTTCTCACAGGGCAGGGAGAACTGCATTCAGGGAAGATGGGGAGGATTTATGGATCCTGACAGGGAGGATAAAAGGTCTCATCTCCTCAGGGGGTGGAGGAGAAGGATGGCAGCCCCTCTGTGGGAAAAGGAGGCTGAGGAAGAAATAAAAGAGAGCGATTCTCCTCCATAGACCCCTGTTTCTTCCCCCAGTCCCTGAAGCATTACTGAACCCTCCCAGCTTCCTTCTACTGATTCCTTCTTGGGGATACCTGGCTCTCCTTCCCAAGTGCCTCCCAAACTCCTAGTTTACCTTTACTACTGATTTGTGTCAGATTTGTTTCACCTCACAAATGGACTGCAGAGGCTGAGAATTAAGATGATAGCCCAGGGATAGAAATGAGGAGACAGAGCATCATCAGTTAAATCAGACATCCAGCTGGGAAAGGGAATCCTAACGAAGTCTCAATATCATCACCTCATGTGCCAGTAAAATCACATCACCCTGAACTACGGGTTCATCAGATCTGGACTTGCTAAGTTGTTGTATAGGAACCTTATAATTAAAATCCAAGAGATGGCTAGTGTAGTAAACAACTTAATGAGTAGGTGGCACTCTTTACTCTGAACCACTCTTGAACCATGACCCAGAAAGTGCGGAAGTGGTAGGCAATAAAATAAGTAGGACGTCTTCATCAGCAGTGCATTTGATAGAATCATAGAATACTTTGGATTGGAAGGGACCTTTAAAGGTCATCCAGTCCACCCCCCTGCAAGGAGCAGGGATATCTTCAATTTCGCAGCATTGCATTGCTGTTGGGAAACATATTTCACTTGGACACAGACCTCTCCTTAAGCTCAGTAAAGCTGGCAGCTTTGTAAGTGAATGCAGCTGATGCTCTCCTCTCACATGCTTGGAAGAGACAACTGCCTGGACCAGGTCAAATTCTGCATACCTAGTTTGCTCACAGTAAGCAGAGGAACAGAGACAATCAATTCTCTCTTCACAGATCAGATTAATAATTAAGATAATCTCTCTTAATACACTGCATTCTTATAAAATGCATAAACTGAATCTTCTTCCATATAATTTATCTTCCCTCGATTTCTGCAGCAAGATGTATGTATTTTACATAAGCATAAAAAAATAAAGGCATTCCCTGTTACTTTACCTCCTTTCACAGTTCTCTGCTTTGTCTTCCCCTCAGTTCGTATTTTATCATAGCCCTCATGAAACTTTCTCCAGGGAGACAGAGGACCTGATTCTGGGTAAAGGCAGGGCCTGAGAACCCACCTTGGGTTTCCTTGAGAGAGAGAGAGAGGCAGCATCACTGTCTCTCCCCATGGCTTTCCCTCCCCTTTGCCCCGAGTCAGCAGTGTGCAAACGTTGTATAAAGCCACTCCTCCACACCTACTCATTTTTGTGCCAACAAAGACAAAAGGAACCCAGGGGCTGAGAGCTGAATATGTGTTTATTTATACAGAAGGCAAGCAATTACTAGTGAATGTATGACTAGACCTCTACAGATGTGAGGGAGGAATATTTTTGCAAATATTTATCCCTGGTATCCCTTTATTATTTTTAGTAAACATAGGAGATATATACCCTTGGCTATATCCCTTATTCCTAGGAAGCAAAGCTCGTGTTTACATTAGTTGCACTGGTAACACCACTGAAAATTCAAGACCTGTTCACAACACAGGTAGAAGTGGGAGCTGTAAGTTTAGTGATTTTTTTGTGGTTTAGGAAAGATAAAAGTAATCAAATTAGGGAAATACTATGCCAAAAATGGTGCACAGATTCCTTCAGAATATGAAAGGCTCCTTTGATAAAGAAAATACTCTAATGCTAATATAAGATTAGAATACAAGGTTCCTATTCTGAAACAGAAAACCTATGATAAGAGGCAGCACTAAAAGCAAAGCCAACAAAGTAATAACATAGCATACTGAAACTCAAATGTATCATTGTCCTGTTCAGCTCCTCCGAAACTTCATCTAATATAATCTTAACAAATAATTTGTTTGCCTCATTTCCCAGAGAAACAAACTGGCCCTCCAGAATATTACTCCAATGTGCAAAATTCAGCTTGAATAACTTCTTCTGGGAATGACAATATTGTGTATGTTGATTAGTGTAACACCCTGACTCATGAGAGAAGAAAATAGAGAAAACTGCAAACAGAAGAGGGAGCCAGGGCAAAAAACAGAAATAAAAACATTCCAGATGTGTATGTACAGTGTGTGGGTTTTGTTGTCAGCCAAATATGCGGAGCACAGTTTTTCCTGTAGATCAGGAAGAGTCACATCTGACATTCCTATCAGGGAAAAACATCTCAGCAAAGGCAGGCAGGATTCACTGCTTAACCACAGCGAGGTTAGATGGTTAGGTCTATTGCCTACTCAAAATCAATGGGTACGCTTTTAAAATAAACATGTACTTGCACAAAAAGATAAAATAATCGTAATTTGAGAAGGTGTCTGACCAAAACTTCTCACTGCTCCTGATCACGCCCAAACCTATTGCCTCCATCCACTCTGTGAAATGCAGACAACCTTTAATAACAATCCTTTCTAATTCCTCTCTGAAAGTAATTAACAACATCTTACCTAGGAGCTGTACCCAAGAATGGCACTTGCAAATACACCTGCTTTTCCCAGCTCTTCAGTTATTTTATGATACTGTTAGGCCCTGGAGGAATGGTTCCCTACACACAGATATACAGTTACTCAGTTAAAGCAGACTTCTGAACTGAAATTTTGCTTGTGAGAAGTCCTTTCCCTTCTGTATTTTTAAGAATCATCTCGTTAAATATATAAAGGCATGTAGAGGGTATTGATACAGTATTAAGATTAAGCACAACAGATAACAATAGATCAGGAGATCACTTCAGAAGGACTTTAAGACTCTGCTGTCCAGGGCCATCAGTTTCAGGAGTGTGAATCTGTACTGCCCTGGCTGCTGGACATGCAGGCCCTCAGCTGAGACCCTTTGTCTGTGGGATTCAGGTCCTCTCTCTACTGCTGAATACACTACATTCGCTGATATTTATTTGTGTTTTGGTGGGTGAGCTTCTCCTTGGACCATGGACGCTTAAAGGGCCACACAACACCCATTTACACAAAAGAAATGTCAGAAACTATGGCTGTCCCCAGGGCATGGAGCGGTGCTGCTGAGGGACAGGATGCTCTCAGGCCACCGTAACCTAGCTGCCGTAAACTGCATCTTCAGCATGCAGTAGGAGTTAGCGTTGAGGATCTATAGAGTGCCAAGGTGACCAGGTAGACAAGTTTGTACTCTGAATATACACTGATAGAAATAAACCCAGTGCCAGGGCAGGGAATGCAGGTTTTCAGGTACTCAGAACACCATTCATTTATTACTTTGTAATTAAAAAAAAAAAAAAAAGTACTAGAGAAAATCAGACCACTATTTATTGATGTGAACAGAAAGTTTGAGCTTGATCTTTGGCAGCTGTCCTTTCTCCTGTCCAGAAAGCGTGGGAGAGGAAAAAAAGAGTAGGAGTAGAGTTTGTCCAGAGGTCATTGAGTTGAACACACCCTTCAGACAACTGCTGCTCCAGACCAAACAGGATGCTGAAAAAAATCCCAGAGATGATGTGACTGCGAATGGCTCTTTGGAACTCAGGGTACAGACGATGCCAAGTGCTTACTGGGCATGGCCAAGTATCGGTCAGCCCGCTGTACTTCCTTCTGTATCTCTGTTCGTGGCCCCATCTATAAAAGCAGGTACTTTATCCAGTGAGCTACACGGTCTTTCATAACCATCTGCGGGGAATCTGCAGGTGTTAAAGTAGCTGCAGGAGGATGCCCATATGTTTCCTGCATGCAACAGACACATATTGAGAATTATAACAAAAAAAAACAAAAAACAAACCACCCATTGCAGACTGCACACAGTTAAGGCTAAAGGGCTCAAGCCAAGATCTTTAAGTAAAATCTCATACAGATGAGCTGTAATTTACTGTGATTTGCTTCTTCTGATTAAAACACGGAGGAGAAGAAATGCAGTCTTCATTTCCTAATGTAGTTTTTGGAGCTTATGTTCTTATGTGGGAAGACAGTCCCATGAGATGCTGAGCAGTCTCAAACTGCTAGCAATGGGACCTGGGGCTGCTCAGCACTTGCCAGGATCAGGCCTTTGCAGTCATTGCATACAACTTTTTTTTTGTGACTGGTCAATTTACTTTCAATTTATGTCCTTGTATTGTATATGTCAAAGTCAGCAATTGCCTCGCAGCTACTAATGGGAGTTATTTATTATTACTGTATAGAAAGAGCCAAAAAGGAACAAGTGCCTTCTCTGTCTCAGTCTGAAGGATGAAGGCAGCTGGAAATAGATCTTACTTGTCTCCTTGGAGTAAAGCAGTTGAAAAATGGGTAAAAATGAACAAGGACTGAGTTTCTAAGATAGGCACAAGGAAAAGACCTTGTTTTACACACAAATACATGTATGCATGCTTATTTTGTAGGCATAGGCACAGACTAACCATGTCACTGTTTCTCTTCAGAATCTTGAATTGCAGTCTGTACATGTCTGGGAAAACTGACATTTTTTACAACCTAACATATATTAATCCAGTTTTTAAGTGCATACATTAAGATTAAGCAAATCTCTACAGCAGAGATCTCTTTCAGGTGAATATTCCTTCAAGAGCCCCCTCAAATGTTATAGCTGAGTGTAGAAAAGGACTGCAAGGCTTGACAAAATATTGCAGCTTTTTATATGGGAGCAGAAATTCGTATTTCCCCACAGCCCTTAACAAAGAAACCAAGCCATTATACATGAGCATTTTTCTCTGTGCACAGAAAAAATGTAATCGATCCAGAGGATCCAAGGTGCGCCAGGCTGACTCTCACGGGACAGATGGTCATGGTGCCTCCGGAGGAAGTGGAATTTGCCAAGCAAGCAATGTTTTCCAGGTCTGTATGTAACAGGCACGTGGTAGAATGCAACCCACAAGTTTGAGACAAATATATGGATGTGGCTTTTTGGTACGGAAAATCTGAGAAGTAAGAAGCCTGATCTTTACTTTGGGGCCACGAAGCATGTTGGCTCCTGCGTGGCTTGGAACGACAGGCAGAGCTGTGCAACCTCCTTTTAACTCTTGAGGTAATGAAATATGGGAATGCAGTTAGTCAGTGCTGGACTCCGGTAAGGCACGTGGTTTATAATCAGGGGATTAGGAAAATATTTCACCTGGCTCTGAGGAGAGATTCTATAAATCCAGGGTGTATTTGTTACCTTTAATGATTCTTCCATACCTTAGGACAGGTATTGCTCGTCAGCCACAGCCTGAGACAGAGCAGAGCAGAGCTCTCCTGCCTTTGGGCTTACACCTATGTGCAGGGTGGAGTTTACGGGTTTTATTACCTCTCCTGGGTTTTATTACCTCTCCTGATGTACCTGACAACTGCTACCAAAGCTGTAACACTTACTGAAGAATCTCCTTTGAACAGATTCAAGCCCAACCCAGGCACACGCTCGCACACACCCGGGGTGTGCCCCATGCCCTCCAGTAGGTCTTCAGAGTAACAGCCGTGAAAAGCCCAAACCTCAGCCGGGGCACGCACGTCCCACACAGGCTGCCAGGGATGGTTCTCTGGGCACACCCTGCCTGCACCATTACATACTGCTGGGAAACTGGGATGAGCTGGGATCCAAAACAGCCCAGAGGCAATATTCTCTCTGGCCTGCTGGAAGGGTTTAGGGTGGAACTCTGTGGCTGGAAGGCGTTAGGGTGGGTCATCAGTAGCAAAAATGGGACCAGGGATAGACTGGGGGCTATATTGGCACACAAGCCTTTTTTTACAGGCTTTGAAGAAATCCAATTTGTATGCAAGCCAGAGTCCACCAGCACCTCAGCAGCGGATGCTCCGCTGTCAGAGAGCAAAGGCCAGACCAACAAGGTGAGGGCTGCCAGGGCTCACCCCCATCCAACGCCGGCAGCAGCTGGAGCCACCTCCCAATGCCACAGTCATGGGTGCTCAAAGGGACAACTCAGAGAATGGTGGGAAACCCCAGTTCAACCCAGAAGTTGCCAAACCAACCATCTCCTCTGCAGGAGGGGCAGAGGGGCACTGGGCCAACCCTGCCCTCACTTGCACCGCTTTCCCCCTGCTCCCATGAACCCTGCGGCTCGAGCTGTTGTATCCGCTCTGTGCAACACCGCCGAGCATCCCACAGCACCTACAGGGACCAGATGTCTGCATCCAGTATTGCTGGCCTCTTCAAGCTAGCTGTGAGGGCAGGCCCAAGAAATGAGACAGAAATACAGGACGAGAAGGCTCTAGCAGGCGACAGCTTCAAGAGGCTGTGCTAGCCAGTTTTATTGGCTCTCCTGATGTACCACAACTGCTACCAAAGATGCAGCATTTTCAGAACCCTGTTTCCTTTGAACAAATACAAGCACAACCCTGCACACATTCAGATAATCTACTCTAACTGTTTTTCACTTACTCAGAGACCAAGCAACATCTGCCTTTAAAGATGGGATTCTGCAATGGGGAAGGTGGTGTTCGCTGCCTGCCTTCCTTGGAGTTCTCACCAGACTGCGGTGTGGAAGATCATAAACCTTACTGCAAGGGAGGGCAAAAAAGATGAATGGTGGTGGTTCTCAGATCTCAGGTTTCACTCTGGCTGAGCACATTAGGCTGGAGAAAAAATGCAGACTATGCATATGCTTTGGCACATCTTTTCAATTTTTTTTTTTCCTTTTCTTTGTCCTTACAGGCACCCGGTGGTAAGAAAGTGGCCTCGTAGCTATGAGTGGTTCTTCATGAAAATGAACATTGAGCACATCTGGCTTCAGAGCTGGTATGGAGAAGTTTCTGCCATTGCAGTAGAAGAGTATTTAAAAGCAGTTCCAAGTAAAGGATGATTGAATGGGCTTCGAGATAGAGATCTTCCAAGTTTCTTTTCCAAACACTTTTAAAATTTTGTGCTGGATGGTTACTTTACAGTGATTTTTTTTTTCCCAAAAAGCTTCAAAACAGCCTTGTCTTTCATGAAACAGAGTGAAAATAAACCAACACAGACTTTCAAATTATAAAGGAGAGGTGGATACTAGCCCTACCCTGCAATGTACAAATGTGTCATTTCAAACAGGCAATGCATCATTTTCAATGCTGCTTAAAAACGCTTTGTATCTGTTTGACTTTTATTGCTGTGCACCCACAGGGAAACTACATTATGTGCTAAATATAATGTTCTGATTTACAGAAAAAGCAAATTGCCTATTCAGAACCCTCTGTATTGTGGAGGTATTACTGCTGCTTGGTGTGTAAGTACTCCAAGATAAACTTAATAGCTGCAACTTCAGATATTTAAGTTTAAAAAAAAAATTGCTAAAGCTGTCCTCATTTGCTAAATTATATTTTCTACATATATTTTTCCCTAATTATCTAATTTGATATTTCACTTGGAAATTGAGTGGAAATTATCTCTTTTAGTAGAAGAAAAATGCAAGCAGCTCAAACAACACGCCTCCAGTATAACTTGTCTCTTACTGACACAAAGCTGGTTAAACACGTTAAGGACCCATCCACATCAGCCCCACAAGGATTATCCCAATGCAAATATAAACATTCTCATAAGAAGAATGTTAGTAGATGTCCTCAGCTAGCCTGTTCCTATTATGAGAGAGGAAAAGCATTTTTAATAGCTTGTAGTCCTCATTTTTTTGCATCCCTTCTCCAGCCACCGCTTTATTTTTAACTCATTTGTGCAACTCATTTTTGTAAACCATCATGAACTCATCTAGGGGTGGAGCCAGGCCGTGTTTCCTTACCATGTTTTAAAGGGCTTGTTCATGCATTTATTTTTTTAAAGAAGCCTAAAGATGGGTAGATAGGCCATGAAAGTAGCGTGGAAAGTGCAGACTTTGTTGCAAACACGTTATGGCGTATCATGTGATAATACCAAAAGCGTTCAAAGGTATTTTATTCACCTTCAGCCCTTTCTCTGGATGTCCTGGTAAACTTATTCTGCAGTTCCTAAGGGTGTCACAGTAAGAAATGTCCCATGGCTAACCTGCCAAGTCATCACACAGCTTGCAAATTATACAACTGTTCTCCCTGTTACATTGAGAGAGAGACACATTGAGATGGGGTTTCTGTGCCTGTGGGGAAGGTCTTCCAGCATCCCTGGGAGGGCACCTGCGCTCTGGACGCCAGCCCACGCCACAGCTGGGCTGAGGAGGAGCCCGGGTCCCTGGGTGAGCGACCTGAGCTTGTACAGATTAATCCGCAGGCAGAGCTCAGAGGCAGCTGCCTGAGCTCCGACCAGCTGGAAGCCAATTAAGTGTAGCTGAGCTTATTTTCATTCAGGCATAGAGTGAGAGACTCATTCCCGGAGCGCAGCTGGGCACCGTGCTGGTTTAACTACCAGGGGTCGCTTAGCCTTTGGGCGAGTTCAAGGCTCTGGGCATCCCTGCCATTTCTGATATTCTGTAAGAATCAAAGACAAATGCAGGGGAAAAACTTTGTTTAGACACTTACAAGCATTTTTTTTTTTCTTTTCTCATTGTCAGAGACTCTGTTAGCAGTGCAGATCTTTTGCAGAGGTAATTATGCAAAAAGGAGGAAACATCCTGCCTGAATCAATTTCCTTTTTGGCAGATGAGCAGCATGTTCCCACTTGAGTTTGCCCCGAATCTTGCACTGTGTAGTACTGAAGCAAAACGGCCCATCATGTACAGATTTGTAGAACACCATCAAGTGAAATCCTCCTCGACTCATGTAGTTTTGTCATGGAGGTCTTTGCCCACTATGGATTTGGTACTTTGCCCATTAGGATTAATGGGACTTTTAAAACTGAGTTCAACAGGCAGAGTACTAGACCCTGTAAGGGAATCTCCACAGGTCTAATGTTTCTGTGCAATTTTAATTACATGTTTCATTATCCCAGTTCACTACTATTCCCAGAGAAACCTGAACCGCCTACTCTCTCCCCTGCCCCTAAACACACACACAGAGAAAGCAAATACAGTGTACAAGGCTCAATGTTTAAATAAGCTGAAGATGAGAGGAAGAATTTTAGAAATGCTGCTGCTACTATACTCTCAATTTCACTTACATCCTTAGCCTGGTAACAGTGACATGGTCGTATGTGCTATCCATTAACTTAGTAACACTCTTGCCTTCGAGCAGTAAGGGGTTGTACCAACGATGTTTAGTAGAGCTTTAACTATTTAAGAAATCAGTGTGCACCAAGAAAGGTTTTGAATTTACAATACCCTCCTTGCTATCGGCTGTCTCCCTGCACACCTAGATTAACTGGAGTAGCTTCTGTATTGTAAATTGACATATTCATCAAGAAGCTCTTATCTATGGACCTGCCATGAAGCTCTTGACAGAACCTCAAAACATGAAACAGCGATGGCATGTAAAGTGACAAAAGCTGCTTCATTAAGAAATGCCATCTTAAATCACCTGTTCTCATTTCATGCTTCCTTCTCCCAAGGAGCAGCTACCATAAAAGTCCTTGAAAGTCTGTAGAAATTCATCAAAAATATGACCTGCAGGTTTTGAGTGGAATTTTCTGGAGAAAAAAAAAGCGGAGGAGATAGTGGTTTGCATAATCGGGCTTTACATTATTAATTATATACTACTTCAGATTTTTCTTTAAACTGACAAATGTCTCAAGTGATATTGCTCATCATGTGGCAAGTGATGTTTGTTAAAGCTTTTAATCCAAAGAGTGTTATTGAGATAGCATAATAAAATCACAGTTCCTTGAGACTGTAGAGGGCCTGATCTCACTTCAGTTCAAGTCAGTAGCAAAAACTCTATTTATTTGTTGTGCTTTAATTATTAGATCCAATAAACATTTTTATAAAAGGTCTTGATAAGCACTTGATAATTTATTAAGCATTTCCTGTAGCTGATGTGTTATTTATTTCCACGTGTTCTGTATTTGAGTTATTTCTGTAGCTTCCCCCAAAAACCTTGTTGTGCAACGTGTATTATTTAAAACTTTAACTGTGGTTTTGCAATATTTAAGAGATGCATTTAGTCATGTCTGTATACTTGCTGAAAAAAAAAAAAAGGAAGACAAAGTTCTAAACTTGGGTTCTCACTCTTTGCTACTTTGTGCAAACGTAATGCATGTACAGGATTTAAGCACAGCTAGTATGAAGAGCTGTTCTTGTTTAACCAAAGAATGCTCCGTTTCTGATGACATTTTCATTACTTTGGTGGATGAAAAGCAACCTGTCTCGTTTCTGGATGTGTATTGCAATTTGCAATGTATTTTGATTTCTAAAGATACTGAATGTTGTTAACAAAATGCCTACTGAGAAGAAATGCAAATAAAACAGATTTCAAACTGGAAACTGTAGTTAGAGTATTTTTGAGTCTGCAGAACAGCATTAGCCAGAGTAACTGACCTTTTACTGACAGCCATTAGAATAATTTATCTCTGATCTGAACATCTGCCTTTTTTTTTTTTTTTTTTTTACAATTTTCCTGAACCAAGCCAATTTCTCTCAAAATATTTCTGGGAATTGAGACTCAGATCTGCCTTGGTACAGCCTCGTTTTTCTCTGGAGAGAAAAGTCTAGCCAAGCACTTTTTATCTTTTCTTCGTCTCCTCATTACTGTCAGCTTTGCTTTCACCGTGGCAGTTCAATGTCACCCTTAACAATGTTTGCTCTTCTTTTCTGCACATGGGGACTGAGCACTCACCTCTCAGGTGTGCATTAATGGTGTTTTGGAAGTTTCCTCAGTGCTATTTCTTCCCTTGCTAGCCTTGCTCTTACAAGGTCTTGTTACAGCTTGCTCTCCGCTGTCCACTTTCTTCCAGCACGCTTTCTTAAGCCAAGGCTGACAATTTACCTTTTCCTCTTGCTTTTCTGCACTATCTCCTTTCAACAAAATTCAAGCTCTTCCACTAAAATTCCCACTTAATATCCAACAAAGGTTATAGGAAACAGCCTGTGTTTACGCCTCAACAATCCTTGTCTTGCCACTGGTTGGACTGCATTCACTGTGAAGACCGTGACTACAGTTCCCTAGCCCGTACAAATCACAGTCAACATCAGTTTCCTATCTCCAGCAACTCCATATTCTTAAAATAGCATTTCCTGAAGCTGTTCTTTCCCTTTGTACTGACTCTTTTTACTTTTATCCCATTTCCGGAGTGATGTCTATTCTGATTACACTACGTGTCTTTCACTTCTTTACCAAAAAATTCTCATTTGAACAATGCTTTTGGACTCACTAAAGTACTGTCACTTTTTTTAATCTGCTTTTTGCCAAACACTGAATTTGTGCTCCTTCCAAATTATCTGTCACTTGCCACCCTTCAACACGGCCCACCCTTTACCTGACTACTCTGCCACCACCCCCATTCACCCTCTCCCATCTAACATTCTCCTACTCCTCTCTTGCCTTATCCTCCTTTTCCTATTTGTTTCTTAGGTAACTCTAATTTTTCTGTGTTCTTCCCTGAACCTCCAATTCCTTCCCCACAGCCCCTTCCAGATTACTTTGTCTGCTCCGTCTTGGCTGTCTCCTTGATTTTGATACTTTAATCTTGTTCTCGCAACACTCAGTGCCTTTGGAGAGAGTCCTAACCCTGCGGAGTATTGTGGGAGAATGCTAAAGAGTTACTTTAAAGAAGGCTTTGAGGTTGAATTTTATTTATTTATTTAATTTAACATCAACTCTGGAACAGAAATGGGAACATATTGGCCTTGGTGCCAACACAGAGTAGGGCGGTTCACCGAGCTCATGGCTTTTGTCCGATGGCACCTTCTGCACAAACTGTTCAGGGTCTGCTAGATACTGTCTGCATCATCAGCCACAAAATGTAATTGTGCTTAGGAGGAAAAGGACGTTACCCGAGTTTGATGACATAGGTTAACAATCTATGATCCTTATGAAAGGTTGGCTTCTGAGGGAAAACGAGTGTATGAGATTGTTCAAAAAAGACTGGTAGCTGATGAAAACAAGCGATCCATTTCAGGAGCTGGAAAAAGGCCTTGTAGGAAAAAACAGGTTAGACTTTAAATGTGTTTATTTAAGAAGAGGTGTATAACAGTTCTATTAATGGAAAATAAATCCGTAAAACTATCATGTTTCTTCAGTACCTCTTATTTCAATACATTTTTCTCAGGTTTTTTGTTTTTTTTTTTTCACATGGTACTGACCCTCTTATCATTTTCTATCCTTCTGAAGCCAGCTCCCCTCAGCACAACCCCACAGGCGCCTTTCCCCTGCGAATTTCCAGTGGCTCTGCTCCCTCTCCCCTGCCTTGCCGCACAACACCCCGGCCCTAGCTGCATTCTGACCGTCCCCCACCCGCCCTTTACCCTCCAACCACGCCGAGGCGTGCCCAGCACGGTGACCAGTTTCAATTCACGCCCGTGCCACCAGGCCAGGTTGATGGGCCAGACTGAAAGCGCCCGCCCGTCGCTAGGGTTAAAGGCCAAGCAACGCCGCAGGGCCTTCGTTTGTACGGAGA
>WHYT01000129.1:0-12939 GCA_009806455.1 Tetrax tetrax
AATGGCCACAAGTTGTACCAGAGGAGGTTTAGGTTGGACGTGAGGAAAAACTTTTTCTCCCAAAGAGTGGTCAGGCACTGGAATGGCCTGCCCAGGGAGGTGGTGGAGTCGCCGTCCCTGGCAGTGCTCAAGAGGCGGCTTGATGAGGAGCTACAAGATATGCTTTAGTAGCTCTGGCAGCAACAGTAGTAGGAAGACAGTTGGACTAGATGATCTTATAGGTCCCATCCAACCATGTGATTCTATGATTCTATGATTCTATGATTCTATGATTCTATGATTCTAAGTTCCAGAGAGGAAAAAAATGCACCAGATCTTCAAATAGTTAATATATTAATGTTAAAACAAATTGAGCGGTATAATGAGAATTACTTAATAAGAATTATCTCCACTGATTTCTAAGTTTGTTTCATAAAGCCTGGAAAAGTTTTACATTTAAAACTAAATTGTATACACTTTAAACTTCAAGCATTTTATGGCTCTCCCAGTCATGTGTAGCTGTTGGCAGTTGTGTGTGTTGGTTTTTGCTGAAACAAAATATTTATAATTCATAAATATGTGAATCATAACATTTATATAGCACTTCTGGAGCAGATGCCACAAAAAACCCCCTCAATTAAATATAAGAGCATACAATTAAAAGGCAAAACAAAATGAATAAAGCTTAAAGAATCATTTAAACTTTGCAACTGAGAGCCCTAGAAAAAAAGATGCAGTGTGACATGAATACCACATAGGTAAGTTACAGGAAAAACAGAGTCTAGTAATAGACAGACAAAAATATTGTAAAAACAATTACTAATATGTAACATCTTGTATTTCAAAATACTCTACAGCACTTTACAAGTTCTCTCTGAACAGGTAGGAACCATTTCAAATTCTACTGAATTGAAGGCCAGGTTCAATGAGGCTCTGAGCAACCTGATCTAGTTGAAGATGTTCTTGCTCCTTGCAGGGGGGTTGGACTAGATGATCTTTGAAGGTCCCTTCCAACCCTAAACGTTCTATGATTCTATGAATATCATAATATATGTTTTTAACTTGCCAACTCTTCTAGTAGTAATTATTTATGATAATACTCTATAGCACACTAGTGAATGTAATCTAGTATATTTTCGAAAAATGAGTCATCAAGGCACCATCTGCTATTGAAAGTCTATTGTAAAGTGGGGATATACAGCCAATTATCCTCACAATTATAATGTGCAGTTTAGCATAAGGTAGAATATCAAGTCTTCTAATCTGTTTGTTTAAAAAAAAATGAGGAGCTAATGTGAACTGATTCAGCCTAACAGCTTCAAATGAGCAGATTCTTAACTCTTAAACTCAACATGAGTAAACGGAATAAAGAACAATTTTCCTCTCTAACAGAAGCTACTCTTACATTTATCTCAAACATCAATGAGTTTTTTTCAGCTTTCAGTGTGCACCTGTATATATGTATTAGATGGCCACTAGGGATTAATGAGATAATTGACACTGAATAGTACAATGTCGTCCCTTCAAATCTTTTCAGCAAAAGCTTAGATAACTTTCACAAGCTTTATGTAAACTTCCTTATTTCCATTTATTTGCCATTTCTGTGTAAATGAACTTCCTTTTTCCAATGTTGATGGGGAAGTAATTAAAAAAACCCGCTATTTGAAGAGCTCTTGGTGGAAAGTTTCCATCTTAATAGTGATTATCTCAGCTCTCATTGATCAAGTGGGGTATTTTTCTGAGGTTTCTAGGTCAATAATGAAGATTCAAAAGTCTGAAATAGCAGAGATGAATTATTGAAACTTGGGATCCATATCTGTTCTACAAATTGATTGTGAGCTTGTTTCACCATGCCCTGATTCCAATTCACGAATTCTACAATTTTGTCATATGAGGTACTATGAAGAAAGAAAAGTTTGAGTAGAAGTAAGCATTAACAGTGTTCCTTTCAGCTCCTTCTATCTCTAACCAAATGATTGCTGCAATATTTTTTGACTCAGGAGAAGAGCTATGGTGTCTTGAATCACAGCTGCAGCAGGGCTGTCTCAAAGAAATACAATGGAGAGAAAGGAAGCCCGTCAGCAAGCCCGTCCTGAACAGTGATCATGGAAACAAACACTGAGCAGCAAGCAAAGGAGCGAAAGCGAGCCAGCAAGGTAGAGGGAACGATGCCAGCAAGCAAGAGAGATGGAAGAAGAGGATGCAAAGGATGTCGAGGATGCCCCCTCCCACGGGCAGTCCCCACTTACATACTGAGGATTACATTTATGGCATGGAATACTCTCTTTGGCGAGTTTGAGTCAATTATTCTGTCTTTCTCCCAGCTTCCTGCATCTGCACGTTAACGAGACTTTAATGAGACTTGGAAAGCCAGACAGTGTCCTTGGTCTCATTAACAACAACTCGTACCATCAGGGTGTTTTTATCAACATTCTTCACATACAAAATCCAAAACACACCAGCTACTGAGAGGAAAATTAACTGCATCCCTGCTGAAACCAGGACAGTACAGGAAGACTTCAGAGTTTGAATTACTACTGCTTTTCTGTGTTTCTATTGCTGGTGAGCCTAAAACCAAGAGAAAATGTGACGGCACAAAATAATGTTAAGAATTTGCCACTTTCGTACCTCCTTTTAGCACACAGTGCATCAAAAAAGTTTGATATTTGTTGTGAGAAATAATAGCAGCTTAGTTATAGGAATAAAATGAAAAATAATTCAGTGAGCAATATCTCTCTCTCCTAAGAATATTCATGAACAAAAATAATTTATCTGTACCATCCTATTCTGAGCCGGTGGAGATCAGACAGAGAAGAAATGTATTATCCTGAAATCATATAGTATTTCACTTACCAGAGCTTTTGATAAGCAAATTGTTAGTTAATTACACTTGCTCTATTCCTATCTGTTGCAGCAAAAAGGAGCTTTCTAGATGCACAACTTGCTAAAGCAACCTCTGACTCTGCAAAGTATATGGCTAACCCACTGGCAATACATTGCTTCCACCAGGATAATACCATTCTTGTTTGGCATTCTTCCTTTTAGGCTGGATAATGAGTAGACAATATTTGTTACACCCTCCTAATGCAAAGCCTTTATGCATCTCCTCTAAAGATGTGACAAGTTTTTGCCCCAGGAGCAGGGGCAGGTGTTGTGTGTGAGCTACTCTTAATATGAACATATTTCTCAGTGATGCCAGTCTACTTGTTTGTGAATGTATTTAGTTCAACCAAAGTACAGAAATTACATGTTGAAAACATAAAAGCAGAATTTCAATGAGATATCTACCTCCAACTAATTTTTTTTTTCCTGAAATTTATAATCCGAATGAACTCAATTTTCTTAGATTAAGTGAAAACATACAAAGCTTTACTCTTTTTTAATTTTTCAGTTTTCAAAACGATATCTTTATTCTATTACTAATTAGGTTATATGCATTTTTTTTTTTGCAAGAAAACATTGAAATTCACAGACAAATTCACAGGACTCAGCCAATTTTAACAGAGACTCTCCCTGCATGTAAGAGGAACATGTTGGAAAGGGTAAGGTAACCTTTTCCCATGTTGGAAACAGTAAAGAGGTTTGCCTGAACTCAATCAAAAGTGACAAAGAATTTCCGACCTGTTGTCTGAAGTCACTCATTACATTATTCCAGAAATCACATATTTGTGTAATTGCATGGGAGAGGCCATAGGAGTGGCATAAAAACCTTAACGTATATTGAAAAATAGCCTGTCAAATCCAAATACAAACAAACATTTTACTTTGCATTTTATGAGTGTGAGATTTTCCCCTCCTTTAAATTTCAGATTTTCTCACATCTGCTTAATATTTTTAGTTACTCTTTCAATCACACAATCAATAGTTCACTTTCACTTTTTTTTTTGCCGAACTATATGCAAGTAATATGGAGAAAAACATATAGATAAGCAAGTAGGAGATAGTCAATGTTTTTAAAACCAATCTACAAGTATTTGCTAATGTTTTTGTGCTCCTTTTCTGTAAACAGCCAACCGCTTAAACTGAACTGACAAAAATGGCAATAATGAGTAGACTTAAATATCACCTGTGAAAGTGGAATTTTATATTCAGTCATATACATTCCTAACAGAAATTTCTCTGTCCATGGGTACCCAAAGAAGAAAAACAATGAAATTAAAAAGAAGCTTTCTAACTTTGTACAGTAATTCTTATTCTCTTTCCTGCAGAAGCTAACAAGCTTTTCCTTCATGGTTGTACAAAATTTGAAAGTAGGCAGTGGGTTGACAGAGAGGCTTGGTGAAGACTTAATCTGGAAAACCCTTTTTTCTTTTTGAGGAAATTGACAGTCCCAGAAAACCAGTCAAGTGAGGATAAAGAATACAGGTGCACTGAAGTACACCAAAGTTGAGGGCTTAGCCCTTTTGTACATCACTTTCAGTGAAAGGAGAACTCTCATCTGTAACAAAGGTTTTAACTTCAATTAACTAGGAACCTAACTGCTTATTAGTCAAACTAACAATGCATTTGAATTAACAATGCAAAGAATTATTTTGGTAAAAACTGTGTTTGCCTTACTTCAAACAGATGAAAGGCAAGGCAGATATTTATTCTCTAAAGCAAAACTGGCAGTAAACAATGTGTGAGGTTTTGCCTGTTCAAACTAAATTTTGTGCAGAATTTTTTAATGGTTCTTTCAAAGGAAAAATAGATGAGGAGCACATTTATTCTCCTGTTGCATCACAAGATTCCTGTTATATATTTACAAGTTGCATGCTTCATTCAACTTTTCCAAAATTTCTACCATTTATAAAGTCTGGTAAGTGTGTGTTTCACCAGATGCCTTTTTTTTTTTCCCCTACAGATTTTGTTGTTGCCTATTACTTTCAAAGCATAGATCATATTTGATTTACTACTGTAGTACTCATAGGAACATCGAAAGAACAGCCAGATGAAGAGAAGCATAATCCAGAGTGGCTGGAAATGTTTAAAGTTTGTTATTCTGAGTATGCCTCTAGAATTGCCATAAGGAATAATTAGAATGTTCCATTAAACAGTAACTAGAAATGAGAATTAGAATGAGTGACAAATTCAGACGCTGAGATTAAAAGACAACTTTTAGTAGTTGCATATTCAATAAGTATTGTCTCCCTCCCACAAGCATTACAGGTTCTTTCAGAAAACTGGATTATATTCATGTGACCAGAGATTATATTATAATATGCACCCACAAGGTAGTCAAATTAAAATAAGATTAATTCTGGTATTTAACTTTAGCATCTTTTTTCAACATTAAGAGATTTGTATGTTTAAGTGTAATTAATATATTAACTAGTATGCAAAAGGTCACGTGTTCTCTATTCTAGATATGTTAAAAGGCCCGAAGCTGCAGAAAAGTGGGAGGCATTGTCCTGTTCCCAAAACTCTAGAGTAGTCACAAAGGCGTTGTTTCCCTGAATCTCTTAGTACCTCAATGGAGAGAGTTGTATTTCAAGACTCTGTCCTCCTACCTCACTCACTTCTTTCTTGGTATTGCTACATAGTAAATTCTACACGAAAACTGCTACCAGGCTTTTTCTCAGACATCCTTCCGTTCAGCCTCAATGAAGATCCTGTTTCCTCAGCGGAGGGTGTTTACCTGGGCCAAACTACATCCATTACCTGACATGCTCTAGTTGTCATCTCTTCCCAGAATACACACAGTTTAGGCTAGTTCTGATATTTAATCTGAGATGGTAAAGATAAACAATGAATGGTGGACATGTCCCCAGTCAGTCAGTGCGAAGGGGCGCTTTTTTTTTTAAGATTTTATAAGTCTATTTTCAAATGAGAGGAACTATGCCCTAGATGTGCCTATTCCTTGCTGCTATGAGAAAGCACAAATAGAGACACTAAAAATAAAGTTAGATTAGATGAACCTCACTTGGAAAAACATTGCAGATTATTCTAGCATGACAGCACATGTAGTATAGGTAGATATTTCATCCAAGGGACATGAAAATACACATTAAAAGGGAATTACATCTTAATCATGTGGATGTAACATCTGCAGTTTCTTTTTTTTTTTTTATCCACTTAGTCTTCCTTTCCTTGATACATGTATTTTTTTACCCCAACGCTAGCACACTGACTGTCACAATGGCATTCAGCCTAAGGCTGGGCTCTAAATATAAGCAATACCAGATCCTGGTATTGTCCCCAAAAAAACTGAGAGAAGAAAGAAACATTAGCTTAGGCGTCTGCATATAATTCAAGTTCTGTAATGAAAAGATAACCATTCCAAAGTAAGCTCAGGAAGTGAACTACTCTTGTATATTATGAGTTCTGAGGAAGCTACAGGTTCTGAGAAAACTACACATAATACTCTATTGTGTAGTGCTTGATGTGAACATTGTTGAATTTTAAGTTAAAATTGACAAAAATTACTGCAGACAGATAGAGCCCATTGAGTATTAAGATAATAAAACTACATACAGTCTTCAAATGGAAAATTCAATTTAATATGTTAAGGCTAAGAATCTGAAAAAAACAATGGAATAATGTTTTTCTATTACAAATAAAGGAATGAAAAATGCATTAAATACACTGCATATGTGATATCTTAAAGAAAATGTCATTGCCTGCACAGCTTTTTGAAGAAAAGAAAACAATCAAGTCAATCTTGCAAAATAAGAAAGTGACTTGGATAATTTTCTGCTTTCACTACAAGCCTACTTCAATGCACTGCCATCTCCATCTTAACAGTCCTTTACTGGCTGAGAGCATGTGACATGTCTATTTTCTACGGACCACAAAAATCACTTACTTTCATCTGACATGCTAATTGCTGCAAAATTCAGCTGAAGAAAAAGATAAGACCAGAATATACCATAGCAGTGTAATAATTAGAGATTTTAGTTGAGGTATGGGGTGTATTTTTCATGTTGCAATTGATACAAACTTGTATACCAACATCACAGCTGTAAAAAATACGACTCTTTGAGAAAATGTTTCTCACAAGGTTTTAGTGGCAAGTGTTATGCTATAGTCTGATTTGTCATTGTGTACAGTCAGGCAGTGCTGTGTAGAGATAAACTTTGCAGTACTATGGTGAGAAACAGCCAAGTGTAGAACCATAAATATTGGGTGATATGCTCCTGCAATGTATAACACCAATAAACTTGTGTTTCTCAAAATGTTTTCTTTCCTTTCTAGTGGTTCCATCCCTCTTAAGGACAAATCGTATGGGATGTACAACTTCTGTTATCTGTGCCTTTTCATTCTTACAGTACTTGAACCTTAATGAGGATGATGGCATGGGTTAGACTTATCTATGAAAAGCGTCTCAGGGACTTTAACATTGTTATCAACATTAATGTGAGTTTCACAAAAAGCAAGCATTAACCACGTTTTCAGTCTAGTAAACTTGACTGATATCAGACTAAGAAAAAGCAGAACTGCTAAAAATATGTTCATACTGGGTGGCTTTTCACCTTCCAAAATTGCTACAGCATGTGCCTAACTTGAATTTCAACTGCTTGAATGTAGAAGTCACCTAGAACATAGGAAAAGAAAGAGACTCAAAAACTAGATATCGTATTATGTCATGTTGTTTTGGAACTGCTAAATAGTTGCAGAATAAAATAATGCCTGTGAGTGGAAGAACTAATTGATGAGAACCTCATCATTTTTGTGTCTACAGTAGACAACATCAATTTCACTTATTCTTTTAAAATGGGCCTTGATTTTCCATGGGTATTAACAGTAACATAATATGTATACTTACAACTTTTTAAAGCAGAACTTTCTGATTACATGCCAAAGAAATCTTGGTATATATGTAGCACATCATTGACATCAACTGTCATGTCAGTTTTTTTTTAATCACCCTAAACATCTCAAAAATTTGATTATTTTCTTCAGCCTGGCACCATAATCGAAGTAATTAGTCTTCATCCATTAGATGACAGCTGTTTCTGGATATTCACTAAGGCCTAATAATTGTCATTCACCACTATCAGAATAGCTATTAGAAGACATTATTGTGAATATGTCAAACTATGCAACAGTTTTTTTCCACATACAGATAGTATTTCTGGGTTGTTTTTTTTTGTTGCTAGAAACTAATAATGTTTATACACCCAACAGTGACTTCTCTGTTTGCCATGCACAATAGGATACAGGAAAATAGCATTTAATAATGAAAATTGTAATCAAGTATTTCTTGGCTATCTTCAGATCATTGTGGTCACTGAATCTGGCAGTAGAACAAAGAAAAGTAGAGCACTATCATTAATTCATCCAGCTTGTTTTCAAGAAAGATGAAGACCTCTGGATTTCAGTTATGGTGCATGTAAACACTTGAGAACTTCCTAGGAAAACTGCTGGCTGAACATCGCCTCTAACAAAGTGGTGCATATTGAAATAAAAAATGTAAATGCAACTACAGAAGCACTGACAACTTAAGGGAACAGCACATTCCTGACTCTAGAAACTACATTATTCCTGTGAATGCGCAATTTTAACTTCATATTTAGTGGAACAGTGACTGCTGTTCATATGAAGCTTTGGCTCAGACTACTTTCCTTTTAAATGGAACAAAACCCTTGAAGTACCCCTTTCATTCTTTTTCTTCTCATCTATCAAGGATCTGGTTGACCTCTCTTTCTTAAAGAGCGATAATTTTCAGGAGCCCCATGCTCTCTAGCTGAAAATAACTTTATACAAAGGGAAGAGTCACTGTGTGCTCAATGACACACAGTGAAGTGTACAAGGACGTATGAACTATAAGCGATACTGTATCTCTATTTATAAACTATACAATGAGTAGAAGTAATTACTGAAAGTTGTAGTGTAGCACTCCACTAACCCTTACTGAAAGATAGGACTTTTTAGCTCAAGTCTCTAACCATCACTTCTCTGGAAGTTTTGTTGGTCAGAGCTGAGAGGGAACTCATGTATTCCCAAAATATGCTCCCAAATATATCTTACCAAACACTGAGCCTGCAAGTCACATAAGAGAGATGCATATTTATATGTACATGCTTGCATAAATAGTCAGGACATTCCTACAAGTTAGCTTGTTTTGGGATATCTTATGTCTCCTGGGTATGGAAATCGATCTTTTTATTATCCAAAGCTTATTTACTTCACAAAAGAGCATAGACACAGGAGTCTCCCTTCCTATAATACACTCATCTGACAAATCTAAATGACACTGAATTAACTTTTGGTTATCATGGTGAAAAAAAGGAGAGTTGATGGCTATAGATGGAAAATACAATAATAGAAGTAAATGAAATTTATGAGCACAGTTGACTTTGAGAAGTATTAAACTTCAAAGTTTTAAATCCAGCATTTGACCAGTCCTTAATCTAACAGCACAATTCAACTTATCTGCAATATTTCCACCTTACCTGTAAGGTCAGCATTGAATGTGTACTTAAATTGAGTGCAACCGTATGGCTTTCTAGAGCAGAAGCAGCTATTCTGACAAATAAATAATGAAAACACTTGCTGATAAGCTTATATATTAGGAAAAATATAATATATATACTTCCATTAAGTGTTCTGTAAACTAAACCTCTCCATAAGTCAGATAAAGCGTCCCAATAAGTAAGAACTGTACATAGCAATCTTATCAGTCTCTGGTTGGGCCAGTTTATTATTTCAGTGGTTGGTTTATCTCTCAGTACAGTAAGAGTAATCAGGGGAAGTAGAAGAACCATGAAGGTGAGGTCCCACTAAAGACTGAGTTTGGTTCCTTCCCAGAAGGATACAACCAGTAGTGCAAGACGTGGGCATAGAATTCTCTGTAGAGAGACAATTTGACATTGAGTCTTAGATATGTTTCTCCAATCTGTGTACCTAGAAAATATATTACTTTCAGGAATTAGACTGGATTAATTTATAATTCATGATACAACTAATTTGACAAATACCTCTCCATATGTAATCAAGCTTCTTCCCTGTTTCTAGAATCTTAGTATTAAACAACCTTAATCATGCAAATTCAAAAATAAATGTTCATGAATATTTAACAATGAGGACCAAAATCCCATTTTTGAATAAATGCAGACAGAAGGTTTTTTTTTCACAGAAAGTCAAGAGAGCTCTTAAGTTTCTCATACTTCTATGAAAGTCCCATTCAAAATGTACAATCAAAATCTGACATTTTATATCAGTGTCCAACTAAAACTTCTTCAGTGTCACTACCTAGCATAAAGAATTTCTAATTCTTAAAAATGGGTTAAAAAATTAAAAGAATTTGTCAGTTTGTACACAAAGATGTGTTTCCTGTAACTTAAAACTGGTAGTTGCTGGTATCTCAACCCAATCATAATTCAGTGTCATTAAAAAAAAAAATCTTCTGCAATGTATTTTATTCATAATCACAAAATTTAAATAAAATATCAATCCAAGAAGTGTCTCTGTATAATCCTGATTGCAGTTCTGAAAGAGTCTTCCATATTGTTTTCACCCTCAGGACTTAATGGAGGGGCCCCAAGGGCCCCTTCAGCAGAGTCTCTTAGCTAATCTTGATGAATAAAGCCTTTATCCTACTTTTGATCTAAGAAAAAAAAAATAGAAAAGAATCCTTGAAATATGCAGGCTACCTATTTACTGTTTCTTTGTCCCATTATAAAATTTCTCTTAACTAGGTAAGTGGTGTTGTAGTCCTTTAAATGCTGGTGTAGTCATATGGTAGTATAATTACAAAGCTATGCAGGCATAAACTAACATGAAGCCAAACTGCTGCTAAGTATATTTCCAATCACTGAAAAATTTCAGTGTTAGGTATTACTTCCGTAAGTATTAAGTCATTCCAATCCTCCTTTTAAAATTAAGTTATTTCTCATTTACGCTGGTACAACAGTGTGTTTGTGCCCTGTGTGCAAGAAAGGCTTGAAGAAACTGGTCACACTAACAGAAAGGATAAGTCATGCTGACTAAAGACAAAATGCACCAACAGGAAAGGAAAGATTTGTTATAGCTATCCAAACTTAAAGTAAATTTCAGCATGGTTTAGAAAAAGATAGAAGTGGAAAGATAAAGATCTAAATGGCATTTAGGTAAGCCATTTCATCTTTTTACTCCTTACAATGCTTTTGAACCATTTAGGAGTGATTCCACTGTCAGCATACATTCCTTTTGCCTAGAATGCTGCAATACCATAAAGACAGTTCTTATAATTATTCTCTCCTGTGCTGGTTTTGGCAGATAGAGGGCTAATTTTCTTCATAGTAGCTAGCATGGGGCTATGTTTTTGCTTTGGGCTGGAAATGGTGTTGATGATAATACAGGGATGTTTTCATTATTGCTGAGCAGTGCTCACACAGAGTCAAGGCCTTTTCTGCTCCTCACACCATCCCACCAGCTACTAGGCTGGGGGTACACAAGAAATTGGGAGGGAACAGAGCCAGTACAGCTGACCCCGACTGACCAAAGGGATATTCCATACCGTATGCTGGCATGCTCAGCTTATACAGCTGGAGGAAGAAGGAAGGGTGGGACATTCAGAGTTATGGTGTTTGTTTTCCTAAGTAACTCTTATGTGTGATGGAGCCCTGCTTTCCTGGAGATGGCTGAACACCTGCCTGCCGATGTGCAGTGAATGAATTTCTTGTCTTGCTTTCATTGCATGCGTGGCTTTTACTTATGTATTAAACCGTCTTCATCTCAACCCACGTGTTTTCTTATTTTTACTCTTCTGATTCCCTCCCACATCCTACAGGGTGGGCAGTGAGCTCCCAGGAGAGCTGTGTGGTTCTTAGTTACTGTCTGAAGTTAAAAACCAGCATCTCTATAAATGAATGTAGGACTAGTATTTATTGTACTAAATGAACTGAAGACTTCCCAAATTTTTATCAGTTTGGAATAAGGCAGATGTTGACAGGATTGAGGACTTAAAAACTTTTAAGTGAACTGCTTTCCAATGATAGTCAGTTTATTTCATCAGTTTGCTGGACATTAAATTCGGATTCTCAATTTAAACTCCTTTATACCCTTTCAGCAACACATTAGCATTAGATCACGTCTGCTTTGTCTCTGAAGATTAACAGATTAATGACAGTCTATATACTTAAGTGAATAAGCTACAACCTTACAAGTCCTCAGATGCATCAGAAATAGGAAACAGAATGTGGAGGTCCACCATCTGCCAAGCTCTAGAACTCAGCACAGTAATCCTTCTCTTTGTAGCCTGGACCAAAAAAAACAAACGCAATTGGATTAGAGAATTGGATTAGCTTCATGCTAGTAAACTAGGTTATTTGCTTTAACACTAAGGAAAACATGGTTCACTATACTTTCTAACTTGAACTATCCATTCCTTCTGTGAAAGGATTTTATTCTTCCTGTACCACCACTGATAATATGTTAAAAGCCAATTTGGTATTTTTCTGGATAGCTGGAACTTTCTCTCGCTTTTTTTACAGTGATATCTACATCCCACAGGTACAGATACAGGAAATAATCTATGTAATTCACAGAGGCAAGGGGTGGAATGTTATGGTTTTGTTTAGTGAGGGGGGCCTAAGGTGGCAGCTTCTGTAGGAAACTACTAGAAGTCACTCCCCTTTGTTCAGTGGACTCGGACGGGCCTAGAGCGGACCCACTGCTGGCCAAGGCTGAGCCGATTGGTAGCAGAATGTTCCGTGATAACACCTCTGCGATAACGTATTTAAGAAGGGGAAAACAGAAAAAAAAGAAGACAAGATGTGAAGAAGCTGAGCAGGGTGTCGTAGTATAGCCCCGATCTGGACCAGACTACACAGTCTCTCACTCCCCTCACCCTCCGAGAGAATAGGGAGAGATAATTTAAGAGAAGAGAGATAATTTAAGAAAAAACGACTCGAGGTTTGAGATAAGGACAGGGAGAAATCCTTACCGTCATGGGCAAAAACAGACTCGACTTGGGGAAAAACTATTCATTTATTACTACAACTAGCAGGATAATGAGACAGAAAAACAAGATAACCTCCTCCACCCCTCCCACTTCCC
>WHYT01000130.1:0-22049 GCA_009806455.1 Tetrax tetrax
CTGTAAAATATAGCTTCCCTAGCAGCAGCTAACTGGCAGTCACTGACTGACTGACAACTTCATTTTAGCTGTATTACTAAAATCAACAGCACCAGCACTCCTGACAGCTGCATTATTCTCGAATCGGAAGATCAGGACCCAAAAAGACACCGAACAGATCCGGTCCTACAACACACCATCAGAACATATGAAACTGGCAGTGTTTAAAAGTCAGCCTAAATACAAAATCCTGCTCTGCACTGAAATTTTCTCACGTACCATAGAGTTTCAGTAGAGCTGATTACTCACTTCGTCTTTCACAGTGTCATACTGAGGCTCCATGCTGATGCAGAGCTGATTTCCGTCCAGGGACATTGGAAAGCAGGTGTAGAATTTAACCATAGAGTCTGCAGCTTTTCTATTGATTTCAATGTATGCCTTTTAAAATACAGAAAACAATGGGTTTTTTTTAAAAAATGGTAATTTTCCAACAGCATGTCCCATCAACACTTGCCGCACTGCGTCATCGCAGAGGCACCGCCGCGCTCCCAGCAGCACACCTTCTGGTGCGACGACACGAGCAGCACGTCGCTCAGTCCTCCGAAGGGCTTTGCGAGGTTGGACACCTCCTCAGCAGAGTACCCCTTCTCAGGAAGGTTCGAAATAAGAACCACACACACATCATCAAGCTCCTGTAAAGAAATGGAAGCAAACGTTACTGACATTTCTTCAGCTCCGAAGCCAAACTGCTGCGTTGCTGAAGAGAGATTTTTTTACTGTGTAAAACCACCATTACATCAAACGAAGCGCTTGCTGAAAAGCGTGTTATGATACTGGCAATTAGCCCCAAACCAAAGATCATTTAAACCTTTTCAGGATTTAGCAGCAAAGCATATTAAACAATTTTTTTAACCCTTTTCTCTAATTATGTCTAATTACTGCTCAATTGCAGATGCATCTACACCTAGGCTAATTCTGCACAAACCTTAGGTTGTCTCACACTACCCCATAAAGAGCTCAGACCAAACCAAAGCCCCTGTCACGGTGTCACTATTTTATATCCACAACACGACCAAACACCGCAGGACTGCGCACAAATACTGCGTCTGAAACACCCCCAGCAGGGCAGCGGAGATGATGGGAGCGCAAAGGGGTTTTGGTGGAGTAACAAACTCCAAGGGAACAGTAAAAAGCCAGGGAGCGAGACGGTAGATGTGGAATGGGGGTGTCTATCCAATAGCAAACAGCAAGGAGAAAATAAACCATCCGCTCTCTCTCACTGAGGGCGGTTTTCGGCCCGCAAGCCGGCACCTGGAAACGGCACCAAGGCCGCACTTACGGCGTCCACCGGTTCAGTGAGCACCTCCAGACTGACCTTGCCAGCTGCTTCCCTTGGCTCTTCGCTCTTCGCAGTCACTATCGCAGCTTCTAAAATAAAAGAAAAGAAAAAAAAGAGTGGGGAAGAAGTTTAGCAGCTCAGCAGATTTCTTTAAATATTGCAGAGCTTTAAGAACTTGCACTCCATTTTATCATCACTGCTATTGTGAAAAAATGAAACATTCCTTCATTTAACTTACAGTGACAAATGACACTGGTGAGACATAACACTGTATGCGTCATGTAAATGCTTGCAGAAAAAACAGTTTTAAGTAGGGCTAAAAAATTAATTTAACTCCCTTGGTTAGCACACACACTTTTCTGACATTGAGACCTCATCAGCTGAATCATCACAACCACAGGACTGCAATGTGGGGGCTACCTATGTGCCCAGCACGCGCCCACACAGTCTTTTTCCTTCCTTTTCCAGGGACAAGCCCACAGTGCTGTGCAAGAGGCTCAGAAAAATACAGACAGCAGGCAAACAGCAGTCACAAGGACAGGCCAACGTGGGTGAGGGAGACTCGCCTCTCCTGTGCAATGTTTGCACCTGCCTCCAACAGGCTGAGCAGCTGCGACCTTGCCGCATCTCCGCTACCACGCGCACGGGAACCCAGAATTAACGTCCGCTTACGCTAGGTTTGGAACAAAGTCTGTTGTTAAGCAGTTATAAAGTACAGGGAAATAGCATCTATTGGGCCAGCTCTAGCAGGCAACGTGAAGCAATGAGAGGAAAAGGATTAGTGGTGGGGCTGTAAACAGAAATGCAGAAAGCCTGAATCCCTCGCTCCAATGAGCTGTAAGTAGCAGCCCCCACGCTGCACTGGAAAGGGCCAGGCACAAACACTGCATCGGCTGACAGAGGTACATCTTGGGGGTTTAGCCACTTCAGTCATCGCGATGAACTGCTGTTCTGTGTTTCAGTCAGTGAAGCTATTCTAATAGATTTTCCTTCCTGACAGCCTGGGTCATTTTAACGTCCTGGCCTCAAAAGCTTTCTCATTTAGTTCACAGTGGCAGAGAGGTTTAGGACAGGAGCGAGAAAAACCCTGTCAGTTCGCAGTTTACCTTGATCAACTGAAGCTTCGTTGAACTCATGCAAGTCCAACGCCGCCACCTGAGGCATCTGGTCAAGGTTCTCTAAAAGATAAATAAATTCAAGAAGAGATAGGATGTAAAAATTCATGTAACTTACAAAGCACAGTAACTTACAAATGGCACGATGGTGCCGGAATTACCTAGCCCAGGGGCAGGATCAGCCACTCCTTCGGCCTGAGCCTCCACTGCCTTCACAGGCTCCGCAACCCCATCCGCTTCCGTAACGGTCTCTGGGTCCGACAGCTTCGACTCCCCACCTTCCACTTCAGCCTCTGCTGAGATCTGAGTGTCCTCGTCTGGAGATTTCGCTGGTAGGTGACAGCAGGAAAAAAAAAAAGCATTCTTCATTTTGACACATCAAACTAATTGATTTGCAGAAGAACTGCACTATAAATGTGTGGCTGTGGGGCCGTGAAAGGCTCCGCTTCCCCAAACTCCTCTCCCCGCTTCCCCGCTATTCCAGATGTGCAAACAGCGCTGACAGCGGCGGCGTTACCACGCCACACGGCGCAAGGGTGCCTGCCCGTCCAGCACCAGCCACCCCGCGAAAGCTGGGAGAAGCCTGGGCTCACCGCCTTAAACCTCTGTTCTGGGAAGGGTAAGGGGGGCATGGGGGACAGGAAAGCACCCCCCTGTGTTTGCCAAGCAAAGAGCAAAAGTTCTCATTTGTCTTACCTGCAGCACTTGACATTTTCTTGATTTTACTGTCTCCTGTCATGGTTGATTTCTTAGTCCTTTCTTTTTTACCTACATAAAATATCCAAAACCAAGCACGTCAGTAGAAATGCTTATTTCATAAGTCTTACATTTGTGAAGTGAGAGTATAAAAATGCATCAAAAACCAGTTCAATTTGCAAAAATTCACCTGATATGACAAAAAACCCTAAAACCTAAGTCAATCCCAACAAACTACTGACTGAAAGCCATGAAGTAGAGTATCTTATGTGAATTTGGTTAGGATCCTGGTGATACAACCTTGCTCCTGCAAAAAAGGCCACGTTCTCTTTCTCTTAAATGACTGCAAACCCTTCAGGTTTCCATCTGCGCCAGCTCTGAAACGCACTGTTACGTGAATCCTAACTCCATGACAGAAACCGGATTCAGAAGTGACCGCGCCGACGACTGAATCGAGGTCACTACATCTTTAAAAAGCACCATTTCCCACCAAAATAATGTCTGGTCCCTAACTCTGCTCAGAAAAATCGCTCACGAAAGCCAGTAAAACAAGCAACAAAAAATGATATGGCTGTAGTTTCCCACGTCTTAACAACACCAAACTTTTTTAGTTTCATTAGCTTTTGACGTGTTTCCTGCAGTTTGCCCTGTTTTCATTGAAATAAATGAAATAACTGCCGTCAGGATCAACAGAAGACGGGGGCAGAAATTTAAAAGCATTAGGAACGTACAAGGAACATAAGACCCTGGGAACCACTGGCACTAACTGTGAAAGAGAACGTTAAATTCGTTATACGTTAGGTTTAAAGTCAGCTTGAAGAATTACATTTATTTTCTGGAGCCCAAAGTGCCACGCTTATCTTCAACAGATGGGGCAGATATTTCAAATGACAGGGTGTAAGCCCAGGTCAAGGTGGGGTTTTCTAATTGCTGCTGAGGGCTGGGTTTTGTGGGTTTTTTAAAGAAAGAAAGATAGGGCCAGATGAAAAGGAAGACGTTGGAAAGTATAAACCTGACATTTTCTCGTTGCTTTCAGTCACTGTTAAAAAAGCACTCACACAAAAACAGACATGGGAAGGAAGAGGGCAGGCGACAACAGAGGGATCATCAGATAAAAGGCAACCAAAACCTCACCTGTGATGGATTTTGTTGTCTTACTGGTGCTGTTCTGATCTTTTCTATTATGAGCAGGTTGGGGAAAAAAAAAAAAAAAAAAGAAAGAAAGATCAGGTTCAAGGACAACTGATGAGTACCAGAACAGCTAAGAAAGCTCAAACAGTACCACACAAGAAACCAGAGAGACAGGAACCCATCTGGTTTGCCAGGGTATCACTAACGTACGTGATGGTAACACTTACTTTGTACTCGATGTGACTTTTTTAGTACTCTGAGTCTTTTTCTTCAGCTTCATCTTGGTCTGAAATGAACAGAAAGAAATATTATTGCATAAATTATACTTTATATACAAATGCATGTCATGTATGTATATGCAAAGAGTATTAGTTAAGTGTATACGTGTATATACAGGGTATATATACAGGGTTCTCTTTCACCGGCTGTTAACCAATACTAGTCACAAATACCAAATTTAACCAAGAAAAATGCAGAACTGGAATCGGGAAGTGTGTTTTCACATTTATTTGAGACTGCTGTTTACGAAAAGGAATTTTTTAAAATATACTAAAACCACTGACCCTGCTTTTCTGGACACACGGGGCTTTGGAGCGCACCTCCCACTGCACACAAAGCACCGCGGTGTTCACACCAGGCTCACCTGGCCAGGAGACGCTTTTGGTTTCTCTGCCACACTTATCTTCACCCGTTTCCCGTTCACCAGCACTGGCACAGTTTCGCTGTATTTCACAGCGGCTACCACTGCTTCTTTGTAGCTCATTTCCAAGAAGGCCTAAAATAAACAGCACTTTCAGTCTTTATTTACATTACAGACACCAGATACAATTCCCTGCAATTTTTTGTTAGAAAGTCTGCTCACAACAGAACTGCGTGTACTTCTCCGAGTTCACGGGGAGTTCGATGAAAAGGTTGACTCCACTATTACACAAAAGACACCCCACTTCCTCTAACATTTAAGACTGAGGCAGCAAGCAGGACTGAATCTATACAGTTAAGATTCCCAGCTATTGTATGCTCAGCTGAGGATCCAAATACTACACTTTCTCATTGCTGGACAATTTCTTTTGCATTCCAACACAAAAACTCACCTCACGTCTAGAGCGAAGTACAAGGAGATCATTAACTTTGCCAAACGGCTGAACAATTTTTTTAATATCTTTATCTGAAAAGCCATCATCTGGTAAATCAGATATCTGAAGGACCGTGCCACAACTCAGCAATTCCTCTCTCAGCAGCTACAAATTGAAAACGAAACAAAAAAAACTTTCGAAGTCAAGTCCAGTAAGAGGAAGAGAAAAGAATCTGTAAGAAAAATTACTTCACAGTACACAGACTGCTTAGTTCACAGTGGTATTTGGAGTTTATTGCTCTTTAATAACACAAAGACAGAGCCACAATTCTGTTGTTCTACTACCCTGTCTCGACCCTCCGTTATCAGAAGGCGTGGCACAGGATGACCACGTAACACCATCCAGCCTCTTCCTTTTGACCGAGCGTACAGCTCGACGTCACCCAGCGGGCTGGGCTGCAGGGGCACGGACCCGCACAGTCCCACTCCTCTCCCCCCATACTGCCCCTCAGCTGCCAACAGCACCGGGCAACGCTCTCTTTGCTCTTCTTTTGGGGGCTAGGAACTACAGGGACAACTGCATCTACCGTAACGAGAACAACCTGGTTTTCAGGAGATGTTTCTCAGAAACTTACAAGTAGGCTTCTCTGTCTCACCTTTTTTGCTTGACAGGGCAAAACGAACACTTGCTGCCTCCTACCCTTCCCTTTTATTTGCTCAATAAGCTCCTCCAAACAGAGCTCGTCACTCTCACTCCATACAAACAAGAGCCCAGCAGAACGAGGACCCAAATTTCACAGACACTTCTCCCTGCTGCTGGAAAGCACAGCGAGCTTTGCTGCCCATGTTAGAAACCCTTCCTGTGTCAGTGACCACACCTGGTGCAGCCAGCAAATCTCTGCAGGAAGATGGTGGTATCTACGGCACTGATCAGCAAACAGAATGGTTAGTCTTTCACAGGTGAGCCCCCTGAAATGCAATACTATCCAAATTCTTAAAATCCCAGAGAAAAACATGCAGGAACTCACCCTATTATAAGGAGTAGGACGAGGTCCACCGGTTCCTGTGGGTAAATCATCCTCATCCTCTTCCGCTTCTTTGCTTTGGGGTAAATCCTCAGTTTCGGGGGACGAACCTGACCCAGGCAAAGAGGGCAGGTTTTTCTTCGAAGCCTTTGAGGAAACACTTGTTTTCAGTGGCCTCTTGGTACTTCCAGGCGTCTTCCCTAAGCCTCCATGAGAGGACAGCGATTTTCCTGATCCCGAAGATCCTTGCCCGGCTGCTTGAAGTGACTTATGTTTATTGAACTCCGCGACAAAGCCAGGTCCCAAGCTTTTCACTACTGCCTCCAGAGCTGCCTTTCTGTCTGTAAGCGAAGGGAAAGCAAACCGGGGCTGATTGTTTTTAAAAGACAACTCACAACACTGCTGCCTGCTTTGCCGCAGTCGCCGTTCACCGCCCTCTCCTGACCCCAGCTCAAGACTCGCTGCAGTGAGAGGACCGTAACCACGCTCCAGCAGAGATGGGCCACAAACGGCAAACCTCTGCACCGCTTGCACTGCGCTGCTTCAGCTGACAAGGCCCCACTGGCAACGGGTCTACAAAAATCCCAACGGCTGGAGCAAAGGAATGATTCTTTTATTTTCTATGTCAGGGAATGTGAGAAAAGGAAAGAAGTTCTCAAGGCTTTGGTCTTCCCTTCACACACTGATGCACAGCAGTACCTACTATCTTACGCCTTCTGCTAAATTCTGAATCCTTTCTGCCTTGCTCTTTGCCCCACAGACTATTTTACATGATTCTTCAGCAATCTGACACAACATTAATTTCCTGCATGCTTCCTTTCTGTGGAAAATGTATATTTTGGTTATTAATTGCTTCCTGCCCTCATTCTTCTACATAGAATTGTCTTGCGCTTCACGTTTCACCCTTTAGAAGATCTCTTTGAAACGGCCCGGCCCTCCACAGCCTTTCCCCTCGACTTCTTCCCACCGGAGCTCAGCACCTCTTCCCTTCCAAAGGCGCACAGGCAGCACGGCCATGGCACGCACGGTGTACTTCAGCCAGAGACGGAGCTCACAGTGAAGCCCCTGGCACCCACCGAGTTACAGAGGGTTTCCCGGAACTGCAGCCGGAGGTGGTAAGGTGAACGCAGAGTCACAGAACGGTGCAACGACCCTAACTGTTACAAAGGCTGCTTCACCGAAAGCCTTGCACGGGCCACGCTCTCACCTCAACAAAATTATCTCAGAACGCTACGCCTTCCCTGCAGACTGCACCTCCACCCAACGCACCTTCTGAGCATCGATCTTCCTTCTCATCTACGCTGCCTTTGCAGAACTACTTTTGTGATGCTGAAGGAGGAAGAAGCTCCAGTTGTTTCCAACTCCTGATCCTTACTGGCTTAAAGACTGAGCCCACCTGGAACAGACACTTGCTCCGCAGTTATTTCCCAGGATCACCCAACCCTCGGCGCTAGGTAAGGACGCCTTCAGACCTTTCAGAATGCCCGTCTTCTTCTAAGCACACCTCCCACAACGCAACAGCAAAGCCAAAAGGTGTTCTTGGAAACATAATTTTGATATCAAATATCTACATGACACACATAAACCTCTTTAAGCCAACTCAGTTTTCCTGGAAATAAAGAAGTTTCAGTTTTACGTATCTCTCCACCCTTTACCTTGAGATCGGGTTGACCTCCTTGATGACCAGTCATTACTGGAAGATCTCTGAGGTCGCGGACTACTTCGCAGGGGATTTCTCGATCGCTGCGGTGACCTTGACCTGTGTCTGGGGCTAAGCCGTCGCATCTGCCGCGGGCTTCGGCTTCTTGGCCTTGTCGGCCTGAAGCGGCCAGGGCTCCTGGATCTCGATCGCGATCGGCGAAGAACATAGCTGGAGCCCGTGGCCCTCGAACGTCTAGGACTGGGACTAACAGAGTTGGAACGACGCTTCGGGGTCTGGTTTTCTTTTCTGTCACCAGCATTTCTACAGAACAAAGGCAGAGAATGAGTTCTGACAAGGCAGAAAGGAACCGTTCACCCGAGTCGGCTGAAACAGGCTTTCTGCAGAAAAGAACCAAAACTGACAGAGTTGAGAGTCTAACCTATAACAAACATACTCTACTCACTAGTAACACGTTTGCTACAGGAACTTAGAATAGGTAGACAGAACTGAAAAAAAGCAAGCAGGAGACAAAAACCTGCATGGAACAAGAGAAAGCTGGAAGGAAACTGAAGTTACAAGCTGCAGTGCTCTGAAAAAACAACAGGAAGAGGACAAGGATACATGGAAGAGTAACGAATTAAGATACTTGCCTTGCTTCTTCCAAATTTAGTTTGGAAGTAAGCAACATTGAGTCTCAAAACAGCGAGACTTACTGGGATGACTATGCTGGACAACTAAAACACACAGGTCTCTCAACACAACATGGACGAGAAGCTCGCACGTCAACTGAGAAGTGGCCACATTTGTTAATCCAGAGCATCCGCCCCTAACGAGCCACCACGCTGAGCCCTGCTGTGGACGACTGAGACTCAGAACAGACCAGGTCCCTCCGAGACGAAAACAGGTTGAGGAGAGAGGGCTGACAACTGGCAGACAGGAGCAGGGGATGAGAAGTCAGAGGTCAGCCGAGCAGCCCCCAGGTCTCCCACCTGATGTTCCACCCACCCCACCCCAACGTCTCCCAGCACAACTTCCTCAGCAAGTTTCCAACGCCATTAAAAATCCACGTAAACCCCGTTCCTCCTGCGCCGAACAGAAATGTTCGCAGGCATTAACAAACCACACAGCTTCCAAGAAGCACACGCTGACGGGACTGACGCCGCTCACGGCCCTTGCCCCGAGCCCGACCGAGAGCACCGCCCTGCCGCACCGCTCCCGCCCCGGCGAGTCGAACACCGCCCCAGGGCCCTTGGCCTGGCTGTCTGTAACACCAGCAGCACCAGGCTGCGCTGGTATTTTGAGGTTTTAAAATATCATTTTTAAAGTCTCATGGAAGTTTCAGGAGTTTATTTGTTGTACTTCCCTCTTTAAAGCGTTATTGTTCCTTGTTGATTGCCACAGAGAGACCTCAGACGCACTCTGCCAATTAACCTGACCCACATGTTCAGGTTTTTAACTTTTCTTTTTTTAACTGAATAGCCAGCGTCCCAGGAAGCATGTCAAACTAATTAACAGAAAGTCACAAGAAAATTAGCAAAAATTAAGGTCCTATCATTCTTATTTGTATGCAATTATGTTGAATCAGTAAAATAACCCAATTCTGCTGAGATTCAAGTCGAATTAGTTCATAGGGTGTGTTTTTCTAAAAAATAATGGTAAACAGCCTAATTTTTAAGGACAGAAGAGGCATGAGTTCACAAATTCCAGCGTTTTCTTGAGCTGTGGTCATGTAGCTCCCCAAGGGATCTATGGGCTGAGCAGCCCGTGAAGTACGAGCTAACGCTAGCACGCCTGTCACTAATCAGGTTGGAAGCTGGAGACAAGAGTGGCTTAACTGGGAAAAAGATTCAATCTGGAAGTCAGAGGTCACTCACGCAGCTGTCAGCAACGTAACCCTGGGCACAGTCCCGCTCCGTTACTACTGCCTCGCGCTCCGGAACGCGTGACTAACCGCAGCACGGTTAGGAGGCTCCAGGGGAGACTGCCCACCGGACTTTTCTACACTCTGCTCTCACCCTCCGGGAAGAATTTCAGACGCTGTGCCACATATATCAGCAAACAACCTTAGGATAAAAACCACAAAAGCACCTCACACGATTTTCTAACGAAAATAGGACACCCCTGACAGAGCTTGCCAGTGAGCAAAACAGGAAAGTCAATTGGATTAGTTCGTTAAAGCATGTTCGTTAAAGCAATCATTTAAAAACAACCTGCAATCACAAAGCAGTTACCTCTTTGAGGAGTAAGACTCGGGGTTCCAGTCGGGGTATCTGTTAAACGTTAAAAACACACCGGTCAGTGGAAAAGCGAGATCTGCGTCTGGACAGTTTTCCCTCCCATGCAGCAGCTTTCCCAAACGCTCCCGCTCAGGCCTCCACCCTAACGGCTGGGGCCAGTTCGGAGCAGCGCCCAGCGCCGCCAGCCCTCGCGAGGGAAACCCGGCAGCACGTGCTCCCGGCTCCGCGCACGCACGGGAACGCTTCCACAGCACGGGAACGGTTAAAAGGGATTCCTTACTGTTGGCGTAACTGGCGGCAGCTCTCGATGTGGGAAGGAGTGTTCTGATGCAGAATCCAGTCCTACGTGGAGAAAAGACACCAGAGAGGTCTGATCAGCGTGTAAACGTCAGCATTCGACCGCAGTTCAGAACTGGGCTACAGGCTGTCGCGTTTTATCTCCCATCAGATCTCACCCAACGAATCACCTCACAGCAAGGCCAAATTTCTCACTCGAAATTCTTACTCTTTATGCAAAAGATGAAATTATTTAATGACTGAGCACAAGGCAGTCTGAGTGGAAGCTGAACAAAACGCATCGCATTAAATGCATTTGTTACTTCCAGCAACACACCGGGTTGTGGTCGCCACACGTCTAACGGAAAAGGTTGATCCAGCGCCGGACAGATTAAAAGCAAGAAGACGATCAGCGGCCTTCGCAGACCGTCAGACCGACGAACACGCGCACGGCAAAGGAGGCTGAATAAATCGGAGAACCCGACACAACGCGGTGTCTCTAAGTCAAACCTGATTTCTGCAGAGCCCTGCCTCAAGCTGAGCAGCATTCGCTCCCAGTAACGTTACAACTAAAGGTCAGTCCAAAAGCCTGACTCATTTTTTCACACATACATCTGGATTTTTTTTATATCAAAAAAAAAAAACCTTACCAAAAGCTTTACTTGGGAACAACCATGAGATAAGTACAGAAGTACAACGCAAGCCCTCAGTCTTCAGAATGGCCTAAGTGCAGGTTTAACTGTAACCCCAGAAGCAGTCCCACCGCGGGGAACCAAGCCTGAGGACGTCACTCCAGCAGTGCTACCGTGGAAGTGAACGGCCCCGCCAGCGAAAGCTGCCGCTGCGGTGGGTTTGACAGCGAGGTGCTGCACGCTCTGACACTGTGAGGTACCGTATCTTATCAACAATAGTCACTAAGCGCAGCGTCGTGCGCTTCGGCAGCGCAGAGAACACGGGGAAAACTGCTGTGCCTTGCCCTTAACACTGCCGGGCTGTCACCACCAAAACGGGCTCAGGAGCTGCCCGAGCTGCTCGCAGCCACACAAAAACCACGGGCTTTACGGAAATTAAAACACATTTTAAGCACAAGACTTACAATTTCCTGAAGAAACAGACAGACTGGTTAACCGCTCTGAGAAAGGCATTAGAAGATTTTACTGGCTGTGTTCATAAAAACACTCTAACCGCTCAAAAAAAGTCAGAAAAAGGTTCTGGGAAGCCCCTTTGCGTTGCTGTCGCCAGCTGACCCAAAGCACGCTACGCGCTGGAGAGCAGAGCAGGAACAGGAGTAACCTGCAGCTGCGGGCGCGCGGGCCCAGCGAATACGCAGGGTGCGCGCAAGGGCAGGCGCTCCCCCGCTGCGCACCTTTTCACCCTAGCAACACGCCATCCCCAAGCAAGCCCATTCCCAGAACGCTGTTCTTCTGAGTCTCCAAGTCAGCTAGGAAAAAGTACAACTCCGACTCAAGGGCGAAAGCAAGCCAGCGTGCGGAAAGGAAAGGAGACCAAAGGAAGAGCGCGCGCAGCGTCGCGAGGGCCGAGCCAGGCCATTTTGCTTCCGAGCGCCTTCAGCCACCAGCCCAACGAGCTAACGGGACCGGCGGGCCTACAACGAGAGATTCCGCTGCTAACAAACACAGCATTCTTCTCGTCCTCCAGTCCTCGTCGGGCCAATGCCCTCTTGCGCGTCACAGAACGACGGGGTCTGGATTTACGCAGATTCCTCCTCTTGGATTAATTCCTTGCCCTTCCCAGCCTTCAGAAATATTCCGCTCCCTCTGGCAAGTCTGTCCCCGCAAAGGACAGGATCCCTTCCCAGCACCAGCACTCCATCACGTCCCGGAACCAGTAAGAGCTCCGCAAGCCCCCCGGGACTCTGTGCCCCCCGCAAACCTCCTCTTACTGGGGTCACCCCCAGCAGGGGCCTGAAGCCGAAGCTGGCAGATCACAGCGTCTCCAGTCTCCGAACTCCCATCTTCTGCCAGGCGTAGACAACACCACAGAGGGACAGAACCTGCACGTGTTTGTGCTGCCTTCACAGCAAGGAATTACAACAAAATCTAGGAGTGAAACAGAGAGACGCACCGTCTGTCCCCCTACTTCAGCAAAGGAACAGTACGTGTGCTGCTCTCCAGAGGAGACCCGACTCCACGCGATATAAAGCCCTCACTTCAAACCTGCATCAGCTAGGAAACAAAAATGGTCACACACGGGAAATATGATCCCTCACCCCGTCAGTATTGCAAATCTACTTTGTCCCAAGTGATGAGTGCTTGCGGACAGAGAAACCACACTTGATTATTCCAAGACCTCTACCATTTCAAGACAAAAGTGAAGTTGCTCTGTGAAATATTTATAAAATGTTTCAGTGTGCTGGGAGTTCTGTAAATATATTTGAAAGACAACACCGGTGAGGTTCCATCTAACCAAGGCAGAATTGGGCACTCTCAGGAGGACACAAACGCACCGATTTCTGAGAACACCTTCCAGATCAGCAAATCACCTTAGCACCAATTCATCTTCCAAACTACTTTTTCAAAATTCAAGAAGCCCACCTGCCTTACACACACAGTGCTGCGCAGCGCCGTCTCTGACAAACCTCCAGCGACCTTCCTGACGCGACACAGAGACCTGGCGCGTTGCTGGTACCGCTCCAACAGCAGCTGGGCCTCCAGCCCAGGGTAACCGCCACTCACCACAAACCCAAGGCTTTCGGCGGCTGAGCAGCCTGTGGGACGGGCCACGCGACGGCGGGAGCGCGGGCAGCCAGGTCGGAAGTGGCGCTGTTGATTGGAAAGGCAGCGCTTCTCCCAGTTCTCCGCTCAGATCACGGCAAGATCCCACCGCGACGGCTGGAGGCGTGGCAAATCACGGAGGCTCCGGCACCCAGGGCTGAAGATCCAGTGAGCGGCTGGGACAGGAAGATAAACGCTGAACAGCTCTTCCAAAGCCACCGCAGGAAACAGCTGGAGCACTCTCCGCGTTCCACGGACAGCTGCCGGCCCACCGCGTACCACTGTGCAGGAGGATTATCCGCATCTTACCAAAAAGTTTCAAAGCTTAAATTTTTTTTTTTTTTTTTTTTTTTTCTCCACGGACAGATCTACAATAGCTATGCCATGCAGATGGAAAGCATTTTACAGGTTCTGAACAGTATACATGCAAAAAACCACCTTTGAATAGACCTCACAGCAGCCTTCCAGCACTTAAAGAAAAGCGGGGAGGAACTCTTCAGCAGGGCCTGCTGCGACGGGACAAGGGGCGATGGGTTTAAAACAGACGGAACCAGATTCAGACTGGATAGAAGGAAAAATGCTTTTACACTGGAAGTGGTGAGGCGTTGATCGAGGGTGCCCAGAGAGGCGGTGGATGCCCCATCCCTGGAAACATTCCAGGCCAGGTTGGCCGGGGCTCTGAGCAACCTGATCCGGTTGGAGATGTCCCTGCTCCTGGCAGGGGGTTGGACTGGGTGGGCTTTGAAGGTCCCTTCCACCCAAACCAGCCTGTGAAAAATATACAAACAGTTCCACAGAGGATTCTTTCCCAATTACAGAAGAACTAGAAGAGATAGTTACTTGCTTAGCTGTGCGACACTCAGAACAGCACTGGGGTACGGCAGACATCTCAAGGCCATCTTCAGCTTTGATTTCATCAGACTCCATTAATTAAGCAAGTTAGATACTTAAGGAGAAAGACCTACAGGGAGAGCAGATAAGATGCTTTAGGGAACAGCAGAAGCATTTTTCACTCCAAGCCAAAGCTCCACCGGTGTTTGGCTGCAGTTACGGGAGAGCCAAGCCGGAAGAACAGGGGGATACGGTTCAGACGACGCAGACGGGAAGTTTTGCGGTCACCGTCGCTTCGGAGGCAGACTGAGTCTGCAGGAGCAGGGGCTGGGTCCCACATCCAGCCGTAACCCTGTCATTTCAGTGAACTAACGCCAGGTAAGACACTTGAAGTCACTTCCGACGGGCAACGCAGCTTCTGCTTCAACCCTGGCAACAAAGGGAATCCTGGACGAGTTCACACTTCAGTCCAAGAGTGGACTAAAAAAATGTACAAAAAAAGACAGCTCATCACCATCAATCATCTGAACTTGAACTCCATCACTCTAACGCCATGGAAACTTTGTTTTTCAGATATCCAGTATCTTCAAGGGTTGGTTAAAGAGGTTTTCCTCATTCGGCATCTTCCATCACCTCCATCCCTCGTTTCGCGCTCTCCAACGTGCCGCGCCACACGGACAGCTGTTTGTAACACGGCGCTCGCAAACAGCGCCTCACAGCTTGGCACGACGCACCAGAACGCATCACGTCTTACCACTTTCACCCCAGCTCAGCTCTGAAGATCCAGTTCACCCACAGGTGTGACGGGGAGCCCTGGGACCGCGGGGGAGGCAAACAACACGGCGGAGCCACGGCCAGCTCCAGGGGGCTGCTCATCACGCGCTGCTCGAGCCACAGCGGGCTGTCTCCAGGAGCTCGCTCCGTTCTTCTTCGACCAAGATTTCACAGCGTCGTGGCAAACGGCACCTGTGCTCTGTGTGAGCCATTTCCTAGTGCAAGCCATGCCACACGCGGCTATCCTTTCTAAAATACCATTTCCCCACCGCTCCTCGCTCGGCTCAGAGGGGCTGCTTAGAACACCGAGCACAACTTCAACGACAAAAACCGAACGCCTAGGCCGTCTTCAACCGTGCAACCGAGACAGAGACAACTTTATTTACAAAGCCACATTGCAAAGCTGAAAGCAAGATGAGTTCTTCATTCTTCAGCATTCACAAATACACAAGAGTAACATTTCTTGAACAAACGTTTATTTTTTGCAGTAAGGAGAAAACCTAACGCTTTGGTTATTTCCCAGCACTGCTGGCTAAACACGGCTTGCCCTGTGAGGTCTCAAAGGAGTCTGAGCCGCCTACGCAGCCGCGGGACGTAAGAGAAAACACCACACAGAAGACGGTTAAGAGATGGCAGAGCCAGAGGCAGCCACGACAGGGAGAGAAGGCTGGGCAGCTGCAGTCGATCGGAGGGTCTGGAGAACACGTGCTGCACCGTAGTGCCGTCAGGACAAGAGTCGCGGCCTTTCATCCCTTCGGAAAGCCTCACCGCCAGTTTGCCAGGAGCTGTTCTCAGCAAAAGCCTGCGCTTGATTTTGGAAAGCACCGCTAAGCGGGCTACTGAACAGTTCACAGACTGCACTTCTCCAAAGCGCTTCGTCCACTCGTTACACAAACCCAAACCTGCTGCCCTGCCCAATTTTACACATTTTCACTTCAAACCAAACTTCCACTGAAGTTTTAGAGCCGTCCCAACCAGCTGCACTTCTCCCCGGCCGTCAGTGCTGCGGTGTACGAGTCCTTCAAAACTTATTCTTACCGCAAAGCCCCTTGCGCAGCTGCCACCACCCGCACTACCCGGTCCCTTTTTAAACAGGCAGCACAAGCAGGGCCCAGTAATCTGGTGTGATTTGCCAAATTGTAAAAAAGCTCTGCCCCACAGCCTCCCCACGCGTTTGTGGTTTAAACACACGATACTAATCATGAATTATTCCATTCTTTAGAATTCTGTTCTCCTGTGCTTTTGCCATATCAAGCCTAGGTCTTTCAAGACAAATCCACAGCTTTCAGAACGCTTTTCTCTCTCCCAGTATTCACCAGTTCCTTCCTTTTCTTCCTTCAAGAGCTGCAGCCGTTACTTGCTCCAGAGCCGCAAGCTCAGTCAGATGAACGGAAGCATTTTGTGTCCCTCAGCGCTAGTCTTCGGCCTCTGGGACTGCCACTGGCACCCAGAGCACACGTGGAAGGTGAAATTTGTGCGGATACCAGGCTGCTTTGTGTTAACGCAGACTTTGCCGGAGGGGGGCTGAATACGGGAACGTCTCAGCTCCCCCACCGAGAGCCGGCACGCGCACCGCACACGCTGCGGTCACCAGATGACGTCAGCATCTCGCTCCACCCAGAAAGGCTTTGTTTTGCCATTTCAAACCCAGTGCGGAAGATACAAATCATTTTTAACATTAAAAACAAATAAATCAATGCGCATGGCAACTCGGAACGCACGTTGGAAGAGCAGGGGCTGCGCAGCGGTCACAGAGAACGACTGGCGCTGTCTCTAGCGTTCCGAAACGCGCACGTGAGCGCTCAAACGGGCGACAGCATCGCCGTGCGCTCAGCGCCCAGCGGAACGCGAGTTCCCAAGCCAGCGCGGCAGCAAGGTGCCGAGTACAAGGGTATGCAATAAGCTTTGAAAGCCACTCACCTTCATATGAGTGCATTCAGTGTTACACAGAGAACACATATGCGGAAATATTCTTGGCGACGTAGCATAGTAGTCGTTCATCATCGACGGAGTGGGAAATCTTTTTATCTTCTGGGCATCAGAGGACTGCGGAAACACGGGAAGCCACGACGCCTTCACGATCCCGAAGGGAGATTTAATGGGCTCCTCAGCCTGGGGCTGGAAGGGCTTCTGTCCCGCTCCCGAGCCGCTCTGGGCGTTAGACTGGCTCGTCCCAAGTTCTTGCTGAGTTCTTTCATGCCGGCTTATAGCCGCGAGAAGGCCAGCCGAGAAGGGTGGGTGGCTCATGGGCGGCATGACGTGCTGGGCCATCGGCTGCTGGACCAGAGGCAGCATGACGGGCGGCATCATGGGCTGCACCAGGGGTGGCATCATCGGTGGCATCATGGGCGGCATGACCGGCGGCATGGCAGGCTGGGATACGGACTTCACGGGGAGCCCGGCGGGCGTTGTGCACAATCCAGACACCTTCCCCGTTGTCTCCGCCGGAAAAAACGATCGATTGTTTGAGGAATCATTCTGGAACCCCGTCTGCTTTATTATATCTTCAACCGGAAACGCTGGGTTACACGCTACGCTAGCTGGTGGGACACCCACTGAGATATTCTGCTCTCGCTGGAAGCCCTCCCTGTTCTCTCCGCTCGACGCCTCAGGAGTATAGACACGCGCTTCGAGAGGCTCTTCCGTCAGCACTTCGGGATTATAAGGCCGCACTTCCAGAGGATCCTCGCTGTAACCGTATTTGCTCGCGTGCCCATAATCGATCACTTTACTCTTGACCGCTGCCCCGCTCGCACCACCAGCCGTTTCTTCTCCCCGGCTCTGAGCATGCGCGCCAGACAAGGAATGACCCATCTTACGAATCCGTATTTCCCTCAAGATGAGCGGCATGTTTTCAGGCGTTAACTGCTCATCTGGATAGCGACTGAGTTCCTCCAGATCTTCGTTAGACAGCCCAAAACTCGCTAAAATACTGGAAGCGCTTTCGGGAGTGTAGCGGTTCTGGGCATTCGAGTTCTGCTCCGAGGCCCGTGCTGAGGCAGGTGGCTTTTGCCCAGTCGTCCCGGCTGAGCACGGGCTGCTGTCCCAGTGACTCGGGCGAGGCTCTCCCTTCTTCTCCTGGTGCAGGTTTGTCTTCTCCTTCACCTGCCTGGGATCAGCCCTGTGCAGAGTTACCCGAACTTTTATCCTCTGCGAACCCGTCCACTGAAACGTTTCCTGGCCCGGAAATCTCTGCGACGTTCCCTGAGGCGTTCCAGGCGCAGGCTTTCTCGGAGGACCTGCTGCACCTCCTCCTCTGAAGGATCCCGGAGGCTTTGTGCCAGCTGGATTAGGTCCTCTCGGCCTCTGAGGCAAAGTTCCTCTGGGGCTAAACATGGCGCCTTTCGGAAACGCCTGGTCTAACCAAGCATGAGGAGCTGCAGAACCGTTGGTAGCAACAGAGGTCAAGTGCTGAAGAGCCAACTGGGTCTTAATTTGCGCGAGCTGTAAAGGAGGAGGGCCCAACAGAAGTGGGCTTGCAATGCCAAGGTTCAAGGAATTCACAAGTGGAGCGAAACTTTCCAAGAACAACACAAAGCTGAAAGTTAAAAGACAAGTATTAGATTATTTTATCTTTTCATCTCCTTTACACAGCGGATTCTATAACCGGTGAGAAAAACAACTGAGGTCACAAAGGGTATTGTAATGACAGCTTAAATGGTACTTCTGAATTCAACCTTCTGTGGAACACACACATTTGCTTTCACTGCATAAAATCTCAGTATGTAGCCAACAGATAACAGATAATGAGGTAAACGAGGTAAAGGAGCTTTACCCACGGAGCGGGGTGTCACAGATAACATACCCAGTGATGACACACTCTCAACAGCATTTTCTAAAGCTTGGTATTTCAGTTCTCAATGACAACATCGTTTGGATTTGTTTACAATTAGTTACTTTATGAGCAACAAGCTGAACTATTAAAACCCTCTCCAAACATTGAGGAGGTATGAGCTGTAAGCGGTTATGGAGAGAACTCAGAACAGTTACAGCGTGGATGTCAGGTCACCGAGGAATCCATCGGGAGACAGCAGAGCAGCTTTCCGGAGGACGCTCCACGATCGCCCTCACGGGTACACTGCCACACCCTGAAAGCAGCCGCAGGGTGGGACAACGTCTGAGCTCTCTGGCTAGAAAGTTTCCATTCCCCAGGTGTTACAGGCAGGATCTTACACTGAAACAGCTTCAAACAGAGGTGCAAAGTCATACAGAAACTGAAACCATCCACATCCCGCATAAAGGAGCACAATGGCAACGGAAACGGCCATCTTTTCTTTCAGCCGAAACCGCCCAGCGCTCCACCCCGCGAGGCAGTGACGGAGCGTACAGACAGAGGCAGAACAGACAAAGGGATGCCAACACCAACAAGAAACGGAGTTGCACCGAGTTGTGGAACCGCACTCTCCAGCGGCTCCAGCAAGGCGCCTCCGCTGCCGGCTCTGCCCGCGCCCCACCCCTGCGGCGCCGGCGCGGGCAGAGGGACCCCAGACCCCCTCCCTCCCAGCAGCTTCTGCACCCGGGTGCTGCCCTTCTGCGGCGCTGAGGTGGTTCTCTCGCCAACAGCATCACAGGGTTTGCTTTCAGAGCTTCGCAGCCGAACCAGGCACAAGCTGAGGAGACTCACATTTACAGCTGCAAAAGCTCCTGAAACTGGTTACCACCTGTATGTTAAGCATTCTTTTTAAGTGCTATTACTTCATTTTAACTAAGTACAAACGAAGTCAGGCCACAGAAACATTAATCGTGTATCTTCTCCATTTCAGAAACATAGGAAGCCGTAATAAAGAGAAGATTCCCACCAGACAGCAATCCCAGAACTCTGGCCTCTCCGCCAGGACTCCTTCCCCAATATCCCTCCTCCCTCAGAAAATTAAACCATGCTTAAATGGAAGCTTCCTTCAAGACAGTTTCAAACAGACTATTAGGCAAACATCCACAAAGTCATCTCTTGCCTGTCGGTTTTGCTGTTCACTCTGATCACTGGAGGGCAAAAAAAAAACAAAACCTCTCAGCACAGTGGAAAGTAATCGTAGAGAGAAGGATATCAAAGCCACCCATAACAACAGGAGTACATCAGAGAGCACACGCTGAGAACAGACATGTCGGTGTGCAAACTGAACCTTAACTCGGTGGACTGGGAATCTCCCATGGGATCTGCTCTGGAGCAAACCACGACTTCACCTGGAAGAATTTTTACCATTCAATCAAGAGATTTCCAGGCAGCGCAGCCCACTGTCACCAGCGTGCTGCGATGGGGTCCGCGCCCACCCCAGCATCCCGAGCCACTGCCACAAGTTACAAGGCTTTGTTTTAGCAACAGTGCTCCGAAACGAGGGAAAAACGAGCTCCAGGATGCGGCGTTCAACTGCAACCACGCCTGATGCTACAGACCACGCTGTAGTTAATGTTCTTTCTCCCAAGTCCCAAAACTGCCCTCAGTTAACAGTCTAAAGGCTGCAATGGCATTTTACCCGAGATGTTAATTAAGCAAAATAGTCAGAGCCTTCTCCCCGAATGGACAAACAGAACGCTGCCATCCGTTTAGGACACGGCGGCAGCGGGCCTGCTAACGTACCCTCCCAAACCACTAACAGTCCAGAGGGGGATGCTCCTCAAGGAACACGACCTCGGAGCCACTTCCGCAGCCACTACGGCGCTGGGAGACACGCCCCCCAACCAGGGACGAGGCGCCAGCGTTTAAAACCACCTTCCTGGGTCAGGGACTGAGAACGGCCGCTGCCGACCTCCCTCTCAAACACAAACGCTTAGGTTCCCCAGCGCTATTAATAATGGAAGAATACAAAGGATGGGTTTGCAGTTCCTGGGATCGAAAGGCCAGCTCAGGAAAGAATGCAACACGTAAGCACAAAACAACCGTAAAGCTGAGGTTTTAAGACATCCAGATTTGTGCTGCACAGCCCTTAACAACTCCAAAACCCACCTGCAGGCACACATTCAGGACTTCACGCAGCCCCACAACAATCCAAACACACTTCAGCACATCTCAGACACCCGTTTCCTGCTCACCTGGCCCCACCTACACCTGAAGTCCCGGGAAGCGGAGACCAGCCCTTTACACTGCGTTCCTCCCCGGGGCAGCTGTATGCTCAACCCCTCCTCCGACATCCAGCCGAGCGCCGAACAGCAGCAAGCGCGCGGGGACGCCGCCAGCGCCCGGGCCTCACGACCGACCTTCCAAAGGAAATGCTGGAAGCGACAGCCGAGAGATAAAGTGATGCCAAGACGCAGGAACAATGGTCTGGACGTTTAAGGCTGGATCCTCACCTTCCTCTTCCCAAGCAGCTTTGTTTGGGGTGTGTCTGTGAGCCCCTCGACTGCTTTTTCTGGTGCAGCGACACCCTCACCAGTCTCACAGTTGATGTTTCATCCTAAGCGAACGAAAACCAGGTGGAGTTCCCTGAAGACCACTGTCCTCAGGTGACTCCTGGAAAAAGCAGTCCTTGAAACTTCGCATTTCAGAGAATCATAGAAAAGCCACATCACACCCTCCCTGTCTCCCTTCATCGGCCCACTTCGCACCGCCTCTCCATACAGACAGGGAAATCAAAAGCTCTGGCAGCCCCCGACTGGAGGGCCGGAATGCCAACACGTGCCCACGTGGTGCGTGCAGGACGGCCTTGCACCCTCCCTGGCCGGAGGACACAGCCAGAAGCAGCCGAACCCCTCGCTCCCTCCAGCCTTCCTCCCTCCCCAGAGGCGCAGGTGCCTGTTTCAGGGACCCAAGGCCCACCTCTGGTGCCACCCGGCGTAACCTCGGCCGGGCTGCAGAGAACACCGCTAGAGCTGCAGGAGGGAGGTCTGGTACAGTCTGCAGAGAGTCAAAAAAAGGCGAGGAGGGAGCGGGATCAGAGTCAGACGGGTGCCATTTGCAGCTCAAGGATTCTGTAGGAAAACACCAACTGAACGGCAAAAAAAATCCTGAAGAGAACACCAAACAAGGAGGCAGTGTTGAGGGATGGATGACATCAGTGGCTGACAGCGACCTAGCAGCACTGAGGAGCCCTTTCAGGGAGCAGCTGGCCCCCTCTGCCCCACGCCCTCGGGGCAGCAAACGCCCCTTGGCTGTGCCGCGGGAGCGGCGAGCCGCCAGCGCTCAGCCCAGCGCTCTGCTGAGCCCCGCCAGCCGCCGGGCGCACCAGAACCGGTCTGCATTTCCAAACTCTCTCTCGCCTGCCC
>WHYT01000131.1:0-15945 GCA_009806455.1 Tetrax tetrax
ATGCTCCAGAGCAGGGATTCCCTGCTGCACTGCCAGAGGGACAGGGCACGCCGGCTGCCTTCTCCCAGGGCCGGCTGCAGGGTGTGACTGTGTGTGTGCAGGCAGGGGTGCCCAGGGCTGTCCTTCAGAGCAGGGTCCCTGCGCCCCAGGGGCTGTGTGCTGGGGCAGGGGCTCTGCCTCTGCCAGGCTCAGCACTCAGCCTGCCCGGGGAGCTCCCCATGGCACTGCAGGGAGAAGCTGTGTGTGGAAGGAGAGATCCCCATCAGGGTAGGGTCCTTCTGCTGACAAGAGGTTGCTTCATGGCTCAGAGCTTCTCACAGCTCCACATCACTCCCAGCACGTGGGCAGAGGCAGCTTTTCAAGAAGCACAACAAGGCAGGGCCTCCTTTAAGGAAATGTGCTTTCCAGGGTCTGTGCTCTCGGTTTCCTGCTGTGACTGTTAGGGAACAGCAATGCAGCTGTTGGATTTGGACAAGAGAAGGAGACTCCTCTAGCTGACAGATCAGCAGGTCTGTGAGGAACTTGATAAAGCTCCTCCATCCATTCCTTTGCCTACAGAAAGCTCCATCATCTTTTCAGTGTTTTTCTGACCTGCTCCTTAGGACTGGTCAACAGAAAGATGGGCCTGGGCAGGGTCCTGCTGCTGGGAGGTTTCATGAGGGGAGAGGTGAGCACACGGTCAGTGCGATGGGCTCTGTGAGTTGTAGCCTCTGCACTCAGAGCTTCAGCATGGGAGACTCCCGAGTGCCCCTCTGTCCCTCCCTGGCCCCCCGCCCTGGGCAGAAGCACTGGGGCATTTCTCCTTCTTTCTCCACCTGCCCCTGCTGCTGCTGTTCTTCTTTTCGGCATCAGTTGCTGCTCAGCAATTGGTTCTGCAGATCCTTCCATCCAGATGTGTCCATGGGAGCAAGGTGCCCAAGCCCTCTTCTGGCCTGTGGGTCTCTGGGCAATGCAGTGCAGAGGGTGGGGATGAAGCTGGCTTTCTGTTAAGGACACCCCATCTTCAAGGGATCAGAAAGCTCACAGATCTTTACTGAGGGGAGGGGAGATTTCAACTGGATTCCTCTGCTCTCAGCAGTATCCAATTTTCTTTTCAAGGGAACAGCTGGGTGTGATCGTCCTCCAGATTGAAGAGGTGCAATCCCAGGGCAGTTAAGAGGAAGTCTGGTGGACTGGCTGGCTCTTCTCACTCTCCACTAAGGGTTTGCCTGTTTGCAGGCCAGCTCTCTCAATATAGCGCTTGTAGCATAACAGAAAATTCAAGGCTGTCTGCCTTCAAAAAGTAAAACAAAGATAATACAACCCCCCACAGCTCAGTTCTGCAGCCAGGTGAGTTGGGAGGGACAATGCTGAAATGTCATTGATTTCATGAGGGGATTTAAACAGAGATCACTCCTGGTTCCTACCTGCCTGTTGGTGCACAGCAGCACTGACTCCTCAGGAGCCTTCAGCAGAATCCTCTGCTCCCCATTGCACCCTCAGCCAGCAGCACCCAGAGCTCAGCCAGGGTGCTGCATGAAGGTCTTTCTGGAAGGACAGAGGCTGGGGGAGTGGGAGGTTCCTTGAGAAAGAGAATAAGTTTTGCTTAGTGAACTCAGTCCTGACACTTCACTGTCTTCTGCTTTGATAGTCGCCCATGTCCAGAGGAAGCAAATGTTCAACAGCAGCTCCATCACTAAATTTCAACTCCTGGCTTTTGCAGACACACAGGAGCTGCAGCTCTTGCACTTCTGGCTCTTCCTGGGCATCTACCTGGCTGCCCTCCTGGGAAACGGCTTCATCATCAATGCCATCGCCTGCGACCATAGCCTCCACACCCCCATGTACTTCTTCCTCTTCAACCTCTCCCTCTTTGACCTGGGATCCATCTCCACCACTGTTCCCAAAGCCATGGCCAATTCCCTCTGGCACACCAGGGCCATCTCCTACTTGGGATGCGCTGCACAGGCATTTTTATTTATCTTTTTGATCTCAGCAGAGTATTTTCTCCTCACCGTCATGGCCTATAACCGCTACGTTGCCATCTGCAGACCCCTGCACTACGGGACCCTCCTGGGCAGCACAGCTTGTGTCCACATGGCAGCAGCTGCCTGGGGCAGTGGGTTTCTCCATGCTCTGCTGCACACGGCCAATACCTTTTCACTGCCACTCTGCCAGGGCAATGCTGTGGACCAGTTCTTCTGTGAAATCCCCCACATCCTCAAGCTCTCCTGCTCAGACTTCTACCTCAGGGAAGTTGGGCTTCTTGTGGTTAGTGTCTGTTTTGGTTGTGGCTGTTTTGTGTTCATTGTTGTGTCCTATGTGCAGATCTTCAGGGCTGTGCTGCGGATCCCCTCTGAGCAGGGACCGCACAAAGCCTTTTCCACGTGCCTCCCTCACCTGGCTGTGGTCTTCCTGTTCATCATCACGGGGATATTTGCCTATGTGAAACCCCCTTCCATTTCTTCCCCATCTCTGGACCTGACGGTGACTGTTCTGTACTCACTGGTGCCTCCAGTAATGAATTCCCCTCATCTACAGCATGAGGAACCAGGAGTTCAAGGATGTCCTTTGGAAACTGACTCAATGGATGTAGTTTCACTGACAAGAACCCTTTCTCTTTTATTTTTCCTCTCTGATAATTCTAATCACATGTAATTCTCTAGACTCTCTAGAGCCTCCTTCGAGGCCTGATTTGGTTGTGTCTGAGCCTTGCACCACACTGTGTCGAATGTGACCTCTCCAATAGCAACTTTTCAACAAAACAATATCTCCTGGGTGCAGTGACTGAAGGCTGGGTACTTCCTCCAAAGTTGCTGACAAAAAAAAAAAATGTTCAAGGAAATGATCTTTTAAAGTCTGTTTTCTTTGTGTTCTCCTGGTTTTTGGGGATATGCTCACAGTAAAATTGGGTTCTGCTGGACCAAAAATTATGGTTATAAAGGGTCTCTTCTTGGAGTCCAATGGCAGTGGAGGGGGTGCATGGGCTCCCCATTACCTCCTCAGGCTGCATCGTGCATGACTGGACTGACGGCTTGTTCAGTCTCTCTGGAAATTAGTTTAGAGAGGTCAGGACAGGATGGGGACTCACCATGTCATTTGGGATGAGAGTGATTGGAGACTCAGAAGGTGAAACACCCTCAAAGGTGAAAGCTCTCAAAAGTGAAGCAGTGAATCAAGGTTCCCACAAACAGGACTCTGCAGTGCCATCAGGTCAGTGCCAAACAGGCACAGGATGGTGAGACTGGAGAGATGTGGGAGCTGCCTGAGGAGCCCCAGGGCCAGGGCTCTGGTGCTGTCCTGGGTGGTGGGGCTGGTGGGCAAATGCAGTTGGGGTTGGAGACCGCCTAAAATTTGACAGCAGGAGAGCCAGAGATTGAGTGGCCTCTGTTTCTTCTTCCCTTAAGGCCAGCACAGGTCCTGGGGTAGATGGGGATGCAGAGGCCTCTCTCGTCCCCCCAAAAAGTGCTGTTCCCTTCAGGGGGGCTGGGGCTACAGTCCAGAGCTCTGCAGCCCAGAGCTCTGCAGCACCCTACGGTGGGCAGTTCCATGGGGCCAGCACAGACTGGGCTGCTGTCCTGGGCTGGCTGTGCTGGAGAAAGGGGAAGGGGAGGTGGGGAGAGCTGGAGAGGGGCTGAGCTGGGCTGGAAGGAGCTCAAGCTGTGTGAGTGTGCAATGTGGAGCAGGCTGCTCAATATGCAGAGCCCGGTGACTTGGCGAAGGAAGCAAGGCGTCCCAAGGTAGAGGGGAGGGGCTCAGTCTGTGCCATGTTCTCTTGACACCCCAAGGAAGTTGCCTCAGGAAAATTGTCCCAGACCAGTCCCACACACTGGCTATTTCCATCTCTCTACATACACATCAGCTACAAGGAGGGACTTTTACTGTACTGTCAACTCTTTCCTCCTCCAGAGCTCAGTGATGCCCAACTCCACCACCATTATTAATAAAAAGGAAACCAGTTTCCTACTGACACTCATTACACACAAAGTCCCACAGCTCTTGCCACTCCTGGTCTCTCAGCCAAGCCCTTTCTCAGACAGCTCCAGCTAGATCAGGTGATCATGACCTTGTCTTGACAACTATTGAAAATCTCCATTGATGGAGATCCCACCAACTGGCCTGGCTCCATGCTCCAGTGTTTGGCTCTGAGGGATTTCTCAAAAACACAGCTCACTCAGCCTCTCCTTGGCCATAACGTGCTCCAGGCTTCAGCCATCCTTCTGGCCTCTGCAGGACTCGCTCCAGTCTGTCAGGGTCTTTCCTGTGCTGGGGAGCCCCGTCCTGGACACAGCAGTCCTGTGGTGAGCTAACCTTGCCCAGCAGCCAGACTCCCACCCAGCTGCTCACCTACTCCCCCAACTCAAGGGAACTACGGAAGGGAATAACAAAAGCTCATTGGTCAGGATAAAGAAAGGGAGTTCTCTTGTCAATTACTGTCACAGGCAAAGAAGAATTGACTTGGAGAAGGTCAATTGAATTTAATACCAATTTAAACAAGATTTGGTTAGTTAGAACTATGAAAAAATATTAAAGATCGTTCCCTTCTCCCACACCTTTTACCCAGGCTCAAATTTTTCCATCATTCCCAATTCGTCTACCCACCCCAACCTGATAAGGAGCAGTGGGGATGGTGAATGGGGAATTATTATCAGTACATAATATCTCTGCCACTCCATCGTCCTCACAATTCTTCTCTGTTCCAACGTGGGTCCTCTCCGTGGGATCCCGTGGTGTTTGTGTTCAGGGCTATGTACTCTTCATTTCCTTCAGTCTTACTTTCCTCCTCTACACTCAAAGAATCATAGAATCATAAAGACAGGATGGGACCTCTGGAGGTCATCTAGTCACACCATCATGTGAGGCAGGGTCAGTGACAGCAGATTTCTCAAGTCTATGTGGATTAGGAATATCTCCATGGATGGAAACTCCACCACTTCCCTGGGAAAAACCTGTTCCAGTGCTGAACCAACCTGATAGTCAAAAAGTGTTTTCCTCAGTTCAGACGGAATTTCATGTGTTTTTACCTGTGTCCATCACCCCTTACCTTGTCTCTAGGAACTACTGGGGAAACTTTGGCTCCTTTGTCCTCCTAGGCATTTATCCACATTAATCATAGAATCATAGAATGGCTAGAGTTGGAAGGGACCTTCAAAGGTCATCTAGTCCAACCCCCCCTCAAAGAAGCAGGGACATCCCTGACTAGATCAGGTTGCGCAGTGCCTCATCCAGCCTGGCCTTGAATGTTTCCAGGGATGGGGCATCCACCACCTCTCTGGGCAACCTGTTCCAGTGCTCTACAACTCTCATTGTGATTTTTTTTTCCTAATATCCAGTCTAAATCTACCTCCCTCTAATTTAAACCAATTACCCCTTGTCCTATCACAACAGGCCCTACAGAACAGCCTCTCCCCATCTTTCCTGCAGCCCCCTTGAGGTACTGGAAGACCGCTCTCAGGTCTCCCCGGAGCCTCCTCTTCTCCAGGCTGAACAGCCCCAACTCTGTCAGCCTGGCCTCATAGGAGAGGTGCTCCAGCCCTCTGATCATCTTTGTGGCTCTCCTCTGGACCTTCTCCAACTGGTTCATGTCTTTCTTATGTTGGGGACTCCAGAACTGGACGCAGTACTCCAGGTGGGGTCTCACCAGGGCAGAGTAGAGGGGGAGAATCACCTCCCTCGACCTGCTGGCCACGCTCCTCTTGATGCAGCCCAGGATGCAGTTGGCCTTCTGGGATGCAAGGGCACATTGCCGGCTCATGTCGAGCTTCTCGCCCACCATCACTCCTGTGTCTTTTTCCTCAGGGCTGCTCTCAATCCATTCACTACCTAGTCTGTGTTTGTGCCTGGGATTGCCATGACCCCCCTTACTTCTTCAGCATTTTTTTTTTCCCCAGACTGGACAGTGCCAGATGTCTTATGGTCCTCCTATGAAAGATGCTGCAGGCCCTTAAATCAGCTTTGTGGTCCTTCCAAGGATTTCTCTTAGTAGGTGAAAAAAAACTTTCTTGAGATGGGGAGCCACACACTCCAGATGTGGCCTCACCAGTGCTGAGTAGAAGGGAGGGATCACCTCCCTCCATCTCCCACCAACACTTTTCCTAATAATATGAAGGTAGCCATTGGCCTACACCACAACGGTGCGTTGAAGGCTGATGCTCAGCTGCTTGCCCTCCAGGATAGTGATGTCCTTCTCTGCAGAGCTGCTGTATGGCCAGTCAGCTCTCAGCATGATGTCCACAGTGTGGTCGGATCACAGGCTGTCCTCCCCCAGGGACATTCTCAGCAGCAGCTTGTCCTTCTTGGAGATGGGCTTCAGCTCTGTCACAGGTCCCACAGTGCTGCAGGGTCACCTGGGACAGTAAACCCCTCTCCTGCCAGGGCGGCACTACTCAGAACTGTTTCTCTCTGGCCTTTGGGGACTGCAGCTTTGGCTCTCCTTGTGGGAACCTCTTTTGTAAGTGTGTTTTTACCTACCATCCACTCCAGAATGTCTCTGCTGTAAAATAAAGCCTTTCCACCCAAGAAGTCCAACCTCTCGGTACGAAGTTTCCATGTGACAAGTCGCCCAAATGTGCACCAAAGCCCAGAGCCTGGGGCACAGGCAGGAGGAGCCCCGTGTGCCATCACAGAGCTGTGACATCAGTGCGAGAAGAGCTGAGGTGGGGAAGGACAGCTCCCACGGCTTTTGTAGTGATGGTGATAGAGTGCCTGGAGGAGAGATGGACAAAGAAAGGAGAATGCCCTTGGTGATTTAAGGGCAGTTAAGGTACATGGAGCTCCTCTCCGGGACAGGAAACAGGTCAGTTGAGAGCTTCTGTGTGAGTCAGAGCAGAAGCCACAAAGGATGCCACTGTGGTAGGAGTTCAATGTGGTTTGACTCCAGCCAGCATCTAAATGCCCACAGAGCCACCTGTGCACTCCCTCTTTTCATCCCCAGAGAAACAGGGGATACAATCAAAAGTGCAAAAGGAAGAAAATTCATGAGCCATGCGAAAGATTTAAAGAGGGAAGCAAAAGCTTTGTGTGCAAGCACAGCAAAATAAGGAATTCATTCAATGCTTTCCATCGACAGGCAGACGTTCAGCTATGTCCAGGAAAGCAGGGCTTCAGCACAAGTGACGATGACTTGAGATCACAGTGACCATGACCGTTCCTCTGTCTTTCCTTGAGGTTTTTGTGGAGCTTGACATCGTATGGCATGGAATATCCCTTTGGTCATTTTGGGTCAGCTTTCCCAGCTTCTTGCTGTGGGGGCAGAGTGTGAGAAAGAGGAAGCCTTTGTGTTCTGCAAGGGCTGGTCAGCAACAGCCAAAATGCTGCTGTATTATCAGTGCTGGGTTCGTTACAGAGCCAAAGCACAGCACCCTGGGCACTGCTGTGAGGGAATTAACACCATCCCAGACAGGTCCAGGACAGAGTTCACAGAGTCACAGAGTCAGGGTGAGGGATGAACGATGCCTTTTAAATGCCATGAGGAGATCAGTGGATCACAGACCCTGGCTCTTACGGGGGACTCAGTCTCCGCAGTATTCTCTGGCCAAGTGAGACAGCAGGATGCAAACAGTCCAGGAGGTTTCTTGTGGTGCTTCTGGAGCATTTCTTAGCACAGCTGCCAAATGGGTAACTCAGGCTTTGGCTCCCCTGGACATGGTACTCCCAAAAGAGGAAGAGCTGGTCAGGAATGTGAAGACAGGTGTCTGCCTTGGCTGTAGTGACCATGAAATTGTTTTGTCCTGGGTCCACAGGGACAGAGGGATGGAGTCTGGGATACAGCGAATTGAAAGCTCCTATAGCTTACAAGGAGAAGTGGGCAGTCCTTTACTGGGGGCAAAATAACTCCCTATCCGAGGGGAGACTGAGGCCTGAACAGCTGAGGAGGGACTCTGAGGAGAAGGGACTGGGCAGTAAGAGGGATGCCGCATGAGCCAGCGATGCATGCTTACTGTGAATCAGGCCAATGGCATATGGGGCTGCATGAGGGGGACTGTGGGCACCCAAACAGGGAGTTATCACCCACTTTCACCCAGCAGTGCTGTGACCACACCTGGACTAGCGCATCTGCCTGTGGGCCTCACTGTTCTGAAGGAATGAGGAGGAACTGGAGAGGGTCCAGAGGAGATCTGCCAGGATGAGGTTTGGGGCCTTTGTGGAGAGGCTGAGAAACCTGGGCTTCTTTAGCCTGGTGAAGTGGAGGCCCAGGGCTCCATAGCAGCAGCCTGCAATTGCTTGAAGGATGGTTTCAGAGGTGGTGAAACTTTTCTTGACATTGGGAAGAGAAGGATGCTTTCAGAAAGTGCAGCTTGGAAGGTTCAGACTGCAGGGGAGGAATCTCGGTCAAAGGGTAGCATTGTGGTGCAAGAGGTTACCCAGAGGGAGTCTGGATCAGCCCATGGCTCTGGGTTTCAAGGAATGGCCAATGAGAGTGGAGAGACATCAGTGAAGAGGTAGAAATGCTGAGGTGGGTGCTAGGTAGGAAAGCAAGATGGATGTCAACAGCCTGAAGGGAAAATGGTGCATGAAGGGGACAGTATGAGTAAACCTGCAGTACAGGTGACCAAGGGCTCTGGCAAGGCTGAAAGACCAAGCTCTTTGTCCCCTTGAATATGGCAGTTGCCTCTGCCACCGAGGCCTACTAGGATGAACCTGATTTGGGGATTCTGGACTTTGTTTCCTCCTTGTCCCTTGTTGGGGAAGCAGGAGGTGCAGTACTGTTTTCCTACAGTGGGCATTGCCCACCCTCACACCCCACTGTCCCCAGGAGTCACATGTGAGGGACAAGATCAGCCTTCCTAGGGCCTGGGGGTCATGCTTTGGCCCTTCTGCTTCATGAAACAAACCAAGGGTCTTCTCAGCATTACAGCTACCTGCAGAGCTCCTTTGCCTACCTGCAGTAACAGCCTCCAATTATCTGCTCTAACGAGTCCCTGGGGAGGCTTTGTCAGTAATGACCCTCAGCGGGGCCAATTAATGCTTCAAGGTACTTTGAGTTATTCTCCTGATTTCAACTTCTTGTGCAATTTGTTCAGTCTCCTCTGAGTATGTGAGGTTCATGTAATGAGCCCCAAAAGCACTGTGGGGTTCATTAAAACACAGGAAGTTCTAACAAGCCGTGTCTCTCTCTGTAATTTTCTTCAAGACTTGTACAGCTAATTGGCGAGGTTTCATAGTGTAGTTAAGGAGGAAGATGTCCTAGTGCACCCAAAAAAAAAAATGTTCTTGATTGTAAAGGCTATTTTTATTACTTTTCAGTTTAAAGAAGAGGTGATAGCCGCATTGTCCAATTGATATTGGTCCAGAGTATCTCCTCACGAGGTGTGGACAGGTAGGAACAGCAGTCCCCTGAAGCTCAACACAGTATGGACAGCCTTCCTCCTCACCTCCCTTACCCCACCATTTCTCTCATTGGCCACCTGGGACTTGCATCACTTTTCCTGAAATCAGACTTCTCCAACTGAAGTCTGCAGCTGGATGTGACAGCTCCTCTGCACCATCTCCCACCTGCTCTCCTTAGAGAGCTGAGCTCCAGGACAGAACGGCAGCACACAGGAGGTGGAGACGTTTTTTCTGTGACCAAGGGCTACGAGAAGACGTGTTGTCCTCCTGGCACTGCAGCCTCATTTCCTCCTTGTAGCCCAATGGGGAAGCTGGGAGATTTGTACCGATGTCCTACACTGGACACTGTGGACCCCACAGCCACTGCCCCAGGAAGGGCCCTGAGCCACGTGTGAGGGACAGGACGAGGTGAACAGGTGCGCCCTCAGTAAGCTTGCAGATGACACCAAGCTGGGTGGGAGTGTTGATCTGCTTGAGGCTAAAAAGTCTCTTCAGAGAGATCTGGAGAGGCGGAATCGATGGGTGAGGCCAATTGTATGAGGTTCATCAAGGCTCAGTGCCAAGGATATGATCAGGTCTGTTTGGGGGTACCTGTCAAGCAGCCCTTCAGCTGGGAAAGAATGGCTGACGTGGACAAGAAATCTGCACTTGGTCTGTGACCATATTTACACCTGACTTCCATGGTCACAGGGATCCTGATCTCTTTTCCCACCATCGTGAAGGGAAGAGCCCCGTAGTGGATAGAAACACAGAGTCCTTCAGGCTGGAAGGGACCTCAGGAGGTCTCTAGCCCAAAATGCTGCTCACGGCAGTGTCAGCTATGACAGCTCACTCCAGGTCGCTGAGGACTTTATTCATTCAGGACCTGAAACCCTCCAAATACAGAAACGGCACCAACTCTGGCAAACCTTCTCATGCTCATTGGCCCTCTTCCTCCCATCAACCATGACATTCAGGAGCCTGGCTCCTCCTGAATCCCTTCTGATGGGTGTCTGAAGGCTCTTCTGTGCTCTGCCCAAAGCCTTCTATACCCCTGACTGGACAAATGCAGTTGTCTCACCCTTCTCATTGGGAGAAAGTCAATCTTAACAAACGTCTAACTGAGATGATTGCCAGCGACGACTCGGGCCACTCCAGTCAGATCAGCCGCTCAGAGCCCGGTCCCGCCTGGCACGGAATGTTTACACGGATGCAGAATGCACCGTGTCATATTTCTGGCTAGGATGGAGTTAATACTCACCTGAGCTGGGTGGAGAACTGAAGCTGGTAGCCCCTATGGCGGGGATAATTAATTAATTAGCTAACAGCTGGGGTTAATTTACCCAAATTAGCCAAAGGGCTATTCCATCCCATCTAACGTCATGCTCAGTATATAAGTGAGGAGGGTGCTGAAAGGAGTCTCCTCTTACTTGGAAGAAACTAGGCGCGGAGATTTGTTGTAAGGCATTGTATTGTATTTATATTCCATCACTGTTTTGTTTTCTTTTGTCATTGCTGTTTAAATTTACTTTTTGTTCAATCTCAATCCACGTGGTTTTTGTTTGTTTGTTTACCAATTCTCCCCCGGTTCTCTCGGAGGGTGGGGGGAGTGGGAGAGAGAGACTGCGTAGTCTGGTCCCGATCGGGGCTGAACTACGACAGTTCTTTTGGCGCCCAACGTGGGGCACGAAGAGTTGAGATAACAACAAATCTGATTATTTATTTATTTATTTATTTTGTTTGTTTATATGCATTTATTGTATTGGTTCTTAATTCTTGGTTATGATGTTGCAGTGGTTGGTTATGTTGCTATATTGTCTGCGCTCTCATACGCACTATGTGTTCCCAGTGGTGATGTTTATCACCTCAGGGAAAGTCATGAGAATTATCCTTCTGTTTTATTATGCCGTATCCATCTATGACATGGCAACATCAATGGCCTTAGAGATAAACTGGTATTCCTATGCGGACAAATTCCCAAATTCTTTCACTTCCAGGATAGTTAAACCACTTTTTGAGAACTTTGACGATCTGGGGGATATTCAAGCTGCTATGATGTTGTTGTTATGTATCCTGAATGTGTGCCAAGTCTTGTCTAGGGCTACAAAACCATCTTTTGGGAATCTCCTCCCAAGATTTACCCTAAGGCAAGATAGCAATATGTGGCATGCTGTGAGGGAGAGCAAACCGACCTGCAGTGTAGGGACTCAAACTCCAGCAACAGGCATTGCAGCTGAATTGGAGGGTGAACCCATGCTGGTGTCAGTTACCCCTGTATACAAGAAGAGTTGGAAGCGGAAGTCAGCTCGTTTAGTGAGGGATGAAGAAGCCTCTTCTAGGAGGGAGCAAGAGGAAGAAGAGGAAGGTTTATTTTCTTCAGTCCAAGGAAGAACCCGGCAGGCAGGCTCTTCCTCGGAGGAAGAACTTCTAAAGGAGACAGTCAGCACCCGATTTCTATCCCTGAGCGAGCTGCGAGATATGCGAAAAGATTTTAGCCGTCATCCTGGGGAGCACGTTATCAGCTGGCTGCTGCGGTGCTGGGATAATGGGGCCAATAGCTTGGCATTAGAGGGCAGAGAAGCTAGACAATTAGGATCCATTTCTAGAGAAGCGAGCATTGATAAAGCAGTGGGAAAAGGGGACACAAGCCCTCAGCCTCTGGAGGCGACTCCTGTCAGGTGTGAAGGAGAGGCATCCCTTCAAGGAGGATGTAATGTGTCAGCCAGGCAAGTGGGCTACCATGGAGAGGGGTATCCGGTATCTGAGGGAATTAGCTGTGCTGGAGGTTATTTATGATGATCTGGACAATGATCAGTTACCTAAGGATCCAGATGAAGTCAGGTGCACACGACAAGTGTGGCGGAAGTTTGTTCGAAGTGCACCGTCATCATACGCCAACTCATTGGCAGTTCTGACCTGGAAAGATGGAGAGGAACAAACAGTGGATGAACTGGCTGGCCGACTCCGGCAGTACGAGGAAAGCCTGACTTCCTCCCTACGAGCCTGTGTCTCAGCTGTGGAGAAACTGTCCCAGGAGTTCCGGCAATTCAAAGCAGATATGTCCCATTCACCAGCGGTACGGGCCAGTGTTTCAGCTATTAGGAGTAAACGTTTCCCTGCTCAAGAGAGACGGTACACGCGGCGGGGTACACTGTGGTTTACCTTGCGTGACCAAGGAGAGGACATGGAGGAGTGGGATGGGAAGCCTACCTCTGCCCTAGAGGCACGGGTACGTGAGTTACGTGGAAAAACCATTGCAAAAAGAAGTTCTCCTCAGAAAATTGTTGCACCAGTCTCCAACAGGCAGAGTAGAAGGAATAGCCTTACTTCTGACCCTCTTGAAGGGACCTCTCATACATATTTAAAAGAAATGAACAATGAATACTGTGGCCGGGATTAGAGAGGCCTTGCCTCCGGCCAGGTGGAGGAAAGGGACAACAGAGTTTATTGGACTGTGTGGATCCAATGGCCTGGCACGTCAGACCCACAAGAGTATAGAGCTCTAGTGGACACCGGTGCACAGCGTACCTTGATGCCATCAGGATATAATGGGGCAGAACCCATCTGTATTTCTGGAGTGACGGGAGGATCCCAACAGCTGTCTGTATTGGAGGCTGAAGTGAGCCTGACAGGGAATGAGTGGCAAAAGCACCCCATAGTGACTGGCCCAGATGCTCCGTGCATTCTTGGTATAGATTATCTCAGAAGGGGGTATTTCAAGGACCCAAAAGGGTATCGATGGGCTTTTGGTGTAGGTGCTTTGGAGATGGAGGAAATCATACAGTTGTCCACTTTGCCTGGTCTGTCAGAGGATCCTTCTGTTGTGGGGTTGCTGAAGGTTGAAGAACAGCAGGTGCCAATTGCTACCACCACAGTGCACCGGCGGCAGCATCGCACCGACCGAGACTCCCTGATCCACATCCATAAGCTAATTTGTCGGCTGGAGAGCCAGGGAGTGATCAGCAGGACTCGCTCACCCTTTAACAGTCCTATATGGCCAGTGAGAAAATCAAGTGGAGAGTGGAGGCTAACAGTGGACTATCGTGGCCTGAATGAGGTAACACCACCACTGAGCGCTGCTGTACTGGATATGTTAGAACTTCAGTATGAACTGGAGTCCAAGGCAGCCAAGTGGTATGCTACCATTGATGTTGCCAATGCGTTTTTCTCAGTCCCGTTGGCAGAAGAATGCAGGCCACAGTTTGCTTTCACTTGGAGGGGGGTCCAGTACACTTGGAATCGACTGCCCCAGGGGTGGAAACACAGCCCTACCATCTGCCATGGACTGATCCAGACGGCACTGGAAAAGGGTGGTGCTCCAGAGCATCTGCAGTACATTGATGACATCATCGTATGGGGCAACACAGCAGCAGAAGCTTTTCAAAAAGGGGAGGAAATAATTAAAATCCTCCTGAAAGCCGGGTTTGCCATAAAACGCAGTAAGGTGAAAGGACCTGCAAGAGAGATACAGTTTCTGGGGATAAAGTGGCAAGATGGGCGTCGCCAGATTCCGATAGATATAATCAACAAAATAACAGCTATGGCTGCGCCCACTGACAAAAAGGAAACGCAAGCTTTCCTGGGCGTTGTGGGTTTCTGGAGGATGCACATTCCAAATTATAGTATGATTGTAAGCCCTCTGTAAAAAGTCACCCGAAAGAGGAATGACTTTAAACGGGGCCCTGAACAACAGCAAGCTTTTGAACAAATTAAACAGGAGATTGTTCATGCGGTGGCTCTTGGGCCAGTCCGGACAGGGCAAGAGGTAAGAAATGTGCTCTACACCGCAGCTGGGGAGAATGGCCCTACCTGGAGTCTCTGGCAGAAAGCACCAGGGGAAACCCGTGGTCGACCCCTTGGGTTTTGGAGCCGGGGATATAAAGGATCTGAGGCCTGCTATACTCCAACTGAAAAAGAAATACTGTCAGCGTATGAAGGAGTTCGAGCTGCTTCAGAAGTGACTGGTACCGAAGCGCAGCTCCTCCTGGCACCCCGACTGCCAGTGCTGGGCTGGATGTTCAAAGGAAGGGTCCCCTCTACGCATCATGCAACTGATGCAACATGGAGTAAGTGGGTCGCACTGCTCACACAGCGGGCTCGAATAGGAAACCCCAATCGCCCAGGAATCTTAGAAGTAATCACAGATTGGCCAGAAGGCAAAGATTTTGCAATGCCACCAGAGGAAGAGATGACACGTGCTGAAGAAGCCCCACCATATAATAATTTACCAGAAGCTGAGAAGAAATATGCCTTGTTCACTGATGGGTCCTGTCGTATTGTAGGAAAACATCGGAAGTGGAAAGCTGCTGTGTGGAGTCCTACACGACGAGTTGCAGAAGCCACTGAAGGCCAAGGTGAATCGAGTCAGTTTGCAGAGGCAAAAGCCATCCAGTTGGCTTTGGACATCGCTGAACAGGAAAAATGGCCTGTGCTCTATCTCTACACCATGGATGGTGGCAAACGCTCTGTGGGGGTGGTTAAAGCAATGGAAACACAGCAACTGGCAGTGCAGAGGCAAGCCCATCTGGGCTGCCGCACTGTGGCAAGATATTGCTGCCCTGCTAGAGAATCTGGTTGTAAAAGTATGTCACGTAGATGCCCACGTACCCAAGAGTCGAGCCACGGAAGAACACCAAAATAACCAAAGGGTGGATCAGGCTGCTAAGACTGAAGTTTCCCAAGTGGACCTAGACTGGCAACACAGAAGTGAACTATTTTTAGCTCGGTGGGCTCATGACACCTCGGGCCATCAAGGAAGAGATGCAACATACAAATGGGCTCGTGATCGAGGGGTGGATTTAACCACGGACACTATTGCACAGGTTATCCATGAATGTGAAACATGTGCTGCAATTAAGCAGGCCAAGCGATTAAAGCCTCTTTGGTATGGAGGACGATGGCTGAAGTATAAGTATGGAGAGGCCTGGCAAATTGATTACATCACACTCCCACAAACCCATAGAGGTAAGCACCACGTCCTTACAATGGTGGAAGCCACCACTGGGTGGCTAGAGACCTATCCCGTACCCCATGACACTGCCCGAAACACCATCTTGGGCCTTGAGAAGCAGGTTCTCTGGCGACATGGCACTCCAGAAAGAACTGAGTCAAACAACGGGACTCATTTCCGAAACAACCTCATAGACACCTGGGCCAGAGAGCACAGCACTGAGTGGGTATATCACATCCCCTATCATGCACCAGCCTCTGGAAAGATTGAACGGTACAATGGACTGCTGAAAACTACACTGAAAGCAATGGGTGGAGGAACCTTCAAAAATTGGGACAAACATTTAGCAAAAGCCACTTGGCTAGTCAATACTCGGGGGTCCACCAATCGAGCTGGCCCTGCCCAATCTGAACTCCTACATACTGTAGAAGGGGATAAAGTCCCTGTGGTGCCTGTAAGAAATATGTTGGGGAAGACAGTCTGGGTTATTTCTCCCTTGGGCAAAGGCAAACCCATGCATGGGATTGCTTTTTTTGCTCAAGGACCTGGGTGTACTTGGTGGGTAATGCAGGAGGATGGGGAAGTCCGATGTGTACCTCAAGGAGCTCTGATTTTAGGTGAAAAGAGCCAATAATTTGAAGTGCTTGATGTCGGTTACTATATAGTACTGTATGTCATTATCTAGCTGTTATATGTCCCTCCTTGCT
>WHYT01000132.1:0-22942 GCA_009806455.1 Tetrax tetrax
AAGCCCAGGGACCGGAGCGGTGCGGGCATTTTGGGGCATGGCTGGGGGCCCCTGCACCCCCCCTTAGGGCAGAGACACCCCCCACCCCAACTCCATCTTCCCACCAAGGGCAACGCTGCAGCAGGGAGAGAAAGGAGAGAAAAACCGCAGGGCTTTGAGCGCCAACCGAAATTCGGCGCCAGGCCTTTATTACAGCACGTGACTCATCATTTTCAACATCTGCCGAACGCTCCTCGCCAAATACACGAGCCTGCCAGTTCCCTACCGAGTTATTTTCACGCTGTGATTCACCTGGAGCGGTTCTCACCGTCGTCACCAGGCGCTCGCGGTGTTTTTCTCGTCGATTTCCGTAACGTGGGTGTCCGATGCCTCCGTACAGATGGAGCGTTATACAATCCTGAGAACCACCCCTGCCTGGGCTGGAGGCAAAGCCACCTCCAAAACTAACGAGCTTTCACAGGGCCAATCGCTCATTTCTTACTGGTTTCAAAACCTACGTCGCGCAGAGCCACCAAAAACCAGGAGTGTCCAGACACCTGCGGTTTTAACAGAATCTGCCAGGAACAGCTACGACGGGACAGGACACAGGGATGTCAGGTTAAAAACAGGTTTGCATCCGTAACACCGTGCACGAACCCCTGGTTGTATTTAGTTCTGAAGCCAGCGGTAAAAGGAACAGCTTCACTGGAAAACACTTTTGTTTCATACTCCAGCACACAGCTGCTGCTCTCCAGCTTTTGAGGTGCTCCCCAGCGCTCACGAAGAGCTGGCAGGTTCCTCCTTCCCAGCCACAGCAAAGCGAACGGCATCCAACCTGGGCTGCTTCGTCTGAAATCAGCTCGTTGGAGACTCATCCCACTTCGCAAAAGGAGCAAAATGAGCGCGGGGACAAACATTTCCATTAAAACAGATGGTGGCAATGGAAGGCTCGACTGAGCAACAACAACAAAGGTTTCTGCTCTGTGCTCACAGGAACTGAGCTTCCTGAGCAGAAAAAGAGGAATGACATCTCCATTGGAGAGGAGAGCTCCCACGGGCCCTGACTAGCCTGCAGAAATTCCTCCCCCTCAAAGCGTACAAACGGGGCACGTGTCCAACGTCTCATCCAAGATGTTCCAGGTTTATCAATTACAGACGAATTTCCCCAAGCCCCGTCTTCCTCCCCAAAAGCACCATATGTACTTGTTCCTTGCAGCCGAGAGAAGAGCTGTGCTAGCAGCAGCGCCTGTTCTCCTCTGCACCTCCCAGCAGACAGGTCACAGCCAGTCCCTGCTCCTCCGGGGCCGTTTGGAGGGACTGTCCCAGGCTGCAGGAATCACCCTCTGCCCAAGCGTTCCTTAGGAGAGCGGCAGCACGGGTTGAGGAAGGGAAGACACGCACATTTAAATTGTTTTTCTTGGCTCTGCTGGTGACAGATGCTCTCATACGGATTTAAAAACTCATTCTGCACAAAAAGAATCATCTGCTTTAACAGCCAAACAGGGGATCCAGCTGTGCTCTCAAACCCAGCTTACCAAACATGAATTTTACAGAGGGCCACACCAAGGTAATGTCTTAGCCCTACTGAAAGCACAGTATTGTGAGTTAAACATAAAAATACCATAGGTAAGTTATAAAATAAAGCTTGTAGCCACTTGATTTAATAATCTGAAGAGCAGCTTGAAACCCAGGGTTAAGGAAGGGGCAGGGTACGCAAGTCTCCTTCCAGGAAAAGGTGCTGGGACATCTCTCTGATACCAGTTGGAGCGTTTTTCCGGCAAGCTCAGTTTCAGACTCCTGCAGCTGCCCAAGATCCCGGCTGTGAATCACTACGCACGGTGAGACCTCTCCGAGGACACGGAAAGTCCAGGTCTGCACCAGCTCCAAGCCTGAGTATTTATACCAAAGCGCTGGGCTAGAGGCTGAAGGAGCTGCGGCCATCCAGAGCAAGGCCAGAGAAGATGGCACTGCTGAGGCACGGAGCGCTCTGCAGCAGGAGGACGTTTCTAGAGCCAAACTTTTGTTGAAAAGAACAATATTGCTGGGAAATACCTCCACAGAGGAGAAGGGACTGCTGCTGTACGTCACACTGTGCAGTACAAAGCACAACGCGGGCCTGTATCTCTTTTATGGCCTTTCCCAAAATCCTACAGATAATAAGATGTGGATTAGTCCTTTGGGGATCGGGAGATGAAAGATTGCTGGCGCTTGTTAACTCACAGCCAGCAGCACACTACCTCCAGTGGCTAGGTGTCGGTGTCAAAGGGAAGGTTATTTAGGTGACTCAGCTTTCAGCACTCAAAGAATTTCTACCTCACAAATTTCAGCGAGTCCTGTATCACCCCCGGAACGTCTGGCTAATTAGAGCATCCTTGAGAGACACATCCGATGCTGACGGCTATTCTGGGATCTCAAATTAGCTTTTGCAAGACTCTAGGCTAAAATCTGACTGTAGTAATGCTATGAGAGGGAGGAAGTTTGATGCAGGGCATGTTTTCAAAATACTTTTGGCATAGACAGCTATTTTCAATAGATTAAGATTTACATTCCTCCATAACAGTAAAATCTTTCACATAGACATGCAACAAATGCAATAGACAAGCAAGCCGTGTTACTCCAAAGGCAGTGCCACAAGATCCACTTCTACTGGTAAAAAACTGCATCATAATAGATGATCTCTATCAAGTCTTTTCCACTTGATATAAAAGCTGTGCCTATTAAGAAAGAAATGGGAAAGATTGGTACAGCACCGTACAAACTGATGTTCCAATTACATTGTCAATGAAGAGGCATTCGACAAACAGGCCACAAACCCAGACACGTTAGGATTTCCCCTAGCAGAAAACTACAGATCCAATTTTCAAGTCAAAGCCAAAGAAGGGAGCGTAATCTCTGTTGCAGCATTTCCACATATCACCACTGTCTTGTTCCCAGAACTCCTAAGAGAAGAGAAGCTTGTTTGGCTATACAATTCCATATAAAATAAGGCTTATGTCCTTCTACGTCCTACACCCAGGGCTTTTCACAGCTGTCTTTTGAAGCCATTAGACTTCCTCAGCGTTCCAAGGGTTTCTTTCTTTGTTCTTTTACTCACAGAGCTCAGATTTTCAGCGATCTCGAGATTTCAGAGAAAGCGAGTAGCTGTCCCCAAAGGAAACGCTTACGGTTGCTGCCGTTGGGCCTGGGGGGAGATGTGTCCTTGCTGTGTAAGCAGGTCACTCCGCTGACGCGTGATAAACTCCCCAACCACAGCACCGCTTGGTTTGATCTCACTTGTGTGCTTTTATCAAGGTGTTTACTGGAGAACAAGCAAGTCAGCGGGGCCGGAGCAGCCGGCAGAGGGAGCCCCGCCACCGCGGGTGCCGACAGGCACCAGCACCCAAAGGTGCTGGGGGTCCACCACCCCAAGGTGCTGGGGGTCCAGGACCCTTCCTGAGGGCTCAGGGCATTCCCTTGCTGACACCAGGCGTGCAGCCCCACGGCACTCTGAGCTAAACGTGTCCCAGCCAGGCCGGCAGGACCACTGACCGAGCAGTCTCTGGCAACAACAAACAAAAAGCCATCAAAACCCCAGCCAGCAGCCAGATCAAACTTCAGAGCCCACCGACGGGGGTGTGGAAGGGGTAGAACTAGCAAGGTCTGGCTGGGAAGCATCTGGTTTAGAATCTGCAGCCTATAATGTGAATGCATTATGGACTCACACAGGAATTCCTATGGAGCCATTCCTCGGGCTGCTCTGTCTCTAGACCACGGGGTTACAACTTCAACGCTACCTTGCTGCTGAGCGCGCTCTCGTGAAGGCCAGCACCTCCATCAGGAACCAGCTCCAAGGGACAGATCTCTCGCTTCCCTCTCTCCTCAGATCCACTTAAACCTCCTTCTCCATGGGATGTCGGTGGGAGAGCTCTACGCAGGTACGTACTGAAGCCTCCTCCACACCGTGACCTCCCCAGGAGCGTCAGTCATGTAACTGCCCTTTGCAAGAGTAATTTATTTGTGGGTATATAAAGAACGGCTTCAATTTTGCAGCTCAGATGGTGCCGCCCCCCGCCTCCCACTCAGAACATCTTAGCAGCTTGCAACGGGTTGTAAAAATAAACAAACTTACCCACTTCGTGTTGCCCCTGCGCATCTTCACCCACGTGATTCGGAGCGATGCACTCTTGACTCCTGCAAATTGAAGACACTCGTGAGTCTCCTTAACGGCAGCACAAACCAAAAGAAAGATTCCTGCATGCAATTACACAGGAAGGAAAACATGCAACTTAAGCTGAGCTTTGAACATTTCACAGTAAATATCGATACTGGGGTCTAAAAAGGGCCGTCATTTTACATTTTTAAATAACTGAGCAGAATTTTTTTTTTTTTGGCAGTAGCAGGACTATCTACATTCGTTGTCATTTTACATCTTTTGATATTTAAGCTTGCCGATTCCTTTTTGCCCACATTACATTACAGTGCATTTTCAAAGGGCACATTATTAAAATTATTACTAATTTATGCAGAAGCATGTGGTTTTTTTTAAATGTTTATTTTAAACATTTTTTTTTTTTTTCAAATTTTTACATTAAAATTAACACTTGAAGAATTGTTTCAATAAAGTTTATGCAAGTTGCCGTCACAGTTTATGTAAAAGAGAAATGTGCTATTAAAATCAGACATTTAGGTTACCTTTTGGGGTTTGCGATGCATGTTAGCTTTACACATCCTGATTCTCCTGCGATAATTTTCCTTTAAAAGGGGGGTATAGGGTGATCTTTTCATCAAGCAAGACATTATGCCCTGAAAGCTGACTCCAAACCATTGTTGAAAATTCAGTTATTTACACTTTAATAACAATCTACAAATACAACTTTTTGTTTTAAAGTACTCCCCTCAATCATGCACTGCTGTGTGCAGTTTGGCTCTTAATGCTCTATTTTTCACCCCCGAGCAGTTTAATTCTCTCCCCCTAGAATGCCAGATTCATTTTGCAGATGGCAAATACAAACCATTTTTCACGTCTCTCTAAGAAGCAGTTTAATTTAAACTATTATGTATTTTATATATATATATACATACACAGCCTTTCAGAAGGAGATGAGGAGCAACTGCAGCGCCCTCCTCAAACAAAGACACATTTTTAAACGGCTTTCCCAGTTAAGGGCATCATCTTAGCCAAGGGGCTCGGGGTATTTACATAAAGCAGAAAGCAAGCTTGCTTTTCCTCCCGGTGGCAGCTGAGCCTTGGATTTTTCAGCATTCATTTTGTCACGCTACGTTTAAACCAGCCATTTCAGACTCAATCTGGAGCCGGCAGTCTGGAATGCTCTGTGAGGCCACCTGAAATCTGAATCAGTAACTCAGCAAAGAACCATAAACACTTTCCAGCAGACTGATGTCAGATTTCTGCCACAGTCCAGGATCAAACTGCTTTCAACAATTTCCAGGGGGTGAAAAACAATTTTTTTTTTTTTTTTTTAAAATTAAGCTCATTCGACGAGCTTAATAAACTTTTTTTTGTGAGAATTACAAAAACCACCATTTTTAGAATGTCTCCATGTTTTAAAAAGACAATTAGCTTTAGCATTAATTTAAATTTATTTGAAAAAAATAGCTATTTTATTGCTCAACCAAAAAAAATGACAATTCATCACATTTACTTTGATTAAAAAAGGACTAAACTTTATTGACAAACTGCGGCAGACATTTTGACAAGTTTTAGCTACCTATTTAGGCAGACTTACACACGTAGCATTTAATCTCCAAGAACAGAGTGGGAGGACAGTGTACAAATCCAATTAGGACTTTATCCTATGTACAACGTGAACTTTTTCCTCGTTTTTTTCAGCTGCAGTGTCCCTTTTTATGCAAAGCTAGTGTTGAGATACACTTGAACAAGTCCATGGGATGGCCGAGCCTGACGGCGTGGTCAGTTTTAAACTCGCCCTGTATTATCTGCCCAAGCGCTATGAAAATGAGAAGGCTGTAATTTTACAGAGTTCAGATCTGCTCGCTCAACACTCTGTTTTCTAATATCAAACACTGGGCAATTAGAGCCATGCTTTAATTTGTTTTTCCCTTAGAAGTTCTTCATATAGACCCAAACTAAGAACCCCTCTGCACTGGAAAATCTGCTTCCCAAGCATCTCTCAACACCGCATGTGCGGGGCTAGATTTCAAAACCCACATAAGAAAAGTCAATTTTACGAACCTAATCTTTTTTTTTTTCTTTTAAGTCAATCACCTTTAAAAAATGCTATTTAATTTGTTTGAGGATCCTTCATATTAAAATTTAAACTTGAGATTCACCAGCAATCTGCTTTTAAGGAAAGTTTGACATCTGAGGTTACTTTTAAACGGTGGCAGCTACTACCGTTACCTTATGATTTTAACTCTTAAAAATAGCCCTGAATTTTGAAATGTAGCCTACTTTGGGATTCTGCAACTACATCTTTTATGGGTTCCTTAAAACCGAACTTAAAAGGTTAACAAAACCTTAATTTCATAACTGCTAAGCAAAGCATGTCACTTCTGAAACTAACATTTTTAACTCAACTTTTTTTTTTTATTAAAAAAGGTACAGTTGTCTTTATCTAAACAACAAAGAAAGAAAAGCCATCTACACACTTAAAAAAAAAAAAAAACTTAAAGTCGGTCCTCTAAATCTATTTAACTCATTTTAAAATACTACGTACAGAAGCCAGAATGCAGGGTGAGGATGGAGTGGGAGAAAAAGGGCCACGAAGAAAAACAGTTAGACAATTACTTGTCTGGTGTGGGTAAAGCAACGGGAATCCTGGGAGATACAAGAATCAGTAACAACTGTTTGCTCATAACTGATATTTTTCCCTCATGTTTGTTTTTTAATAACGTCCATATGGGTGCTCTCTGTAGGCCCCCTTCACTGGCCTGGCCGGCGGGGCCTTCAGGGAGGGCCTGGTTCCGTTCCAGTCATCTTGCCCTGCGGAAAAGAGAGGGATACGTCAGGGACGGCAGCGTGCTGCGGGCACGGCACAGAGCGAGCGGTGGTGCCGGCCAGACAGCCTCCCCTCTGGAGCTGACACGGAGGCACGGGGCATCCTCACAGCGGTTTCACCCCAAAACCAGTCTGCAAAACGCCCCGCGGACCACCAAAACCTCTTGTTGGCAGCACATCTTCCGACACTATGGGGAAAAAGCCACCTGCGTGGCATCCCTGGGAAGCCTGCAGCTCCGACAGCCCGGCTAAGCGCCGACTTGGACAAAGCCGCTACCTTTTAGGAGTAATTAATTTCAGCAGAGCCGAAGCCAATTCACGGGGCAGCTCTGGCAGGCAGCCGCGGCGAAGGTCGCAGCAGCCACGGCCCCTCGGGCTGGCGGCCAGCAGCATTTATCACCCTGGGGTCTGGCTGCGTGGACTGCTACAGGTAGTGCTGCTCTCCTGCCAGCTGCCAGGACGGCAGCTCCGAGATTAATTCTGCCAAAATAATGAAGTCCCTACACTGCTCTAGGACAGCAGCACGTCCAACTGATCTTCCAGACACCAGTCTGTTTCTGACCGTGACGCGCGGTTCCTTCCCTTCCGTGGCTACAGGAAAACGTCAGGTGCAGCTCACGCAGCGTCTCCCACCTCTTCGGAGCAGACACCGCTCGCTAGCGCCGCTCCAGCACAAACCGCTGGTGGGACAAAGCGCTCGACAGGACAGCACAAACCCTTCTGCTACAAACAGCCACCACCCAAGCGAACGAGGTTGGCATCCCTGCTGTCCCCGAGCTGGTTCACTCCCCAAATATCCAAGCTCAGCTTTCGTTATGGTTTGTGCTCGCGATGTGCACGCCTGCCCTTCCTTGCGGGGTCACCGGTTTACGAAAGTAAGGGTCCAAAGCCTGGAAGACAGCCGAGTCTGTTCCTACCACCATGGTGCACGTTCCCACTTTCTCAAAACTGTCTCCAGCCTGGCTCAACAATTTATTTCTCTAATTCTGTTTTCATGAAAGCAGAGACCAAAGGAAATTACTGTGGATAAACAGATTAGCTGTGGCAACTTCATGCCAAGTATACAGCGAGCGTTTTGGCCTTCATATTCCAAACAACACCGCCGCTCTCCTACCAAGTAGGAGGCACAAAAGCCTCTTTGTGCTGCGTGACTAACACAGGCAACAAACCAAGCCACGGAGGGCAGGGAAGATAGCAGTTTTCTATTCAAATGCAGCTTAGACTGGAAAAGCATCCCTGCTTAGGCACCTAAATTTGAACTGCTCACCACTTAAGCCCTGAGCAGGGAACACCCGGAGGCTGGCGCACGAGACAGCAGCCACCACCGTACTCACAACTCCCCTTCCGTAATACTGGCATGACAGGGAACAGGGGATTCCCAGCTCCTGAGGATCCCAGCAAGCCCCTCCAGCTGGTCATTATCTTCACTACCTGCGCTCATTCACAGCTTCAGGCAACTGACACTCTGCTGAAGGGAGCTGTTTTCAATGCAGCCTATTTCCATGCCATTAAGCAGCTCGCTGCACAGCTTTCCTAACTGTTTATAGTTCAGCTTGTTTACATAGAGAGGAAAATGAATCTTAGTCATTGCCACATGCAGATGCCATTCATAAGCTCGGATATCTGAGCTAGCATTAAAAAACCCCACGCAGTCACCCAATCCTTTATTGCCGGCGCCTCAGGTAGAGGCCTATTGTTTTTGGCAGGTGGTTAATCCTTCCCCTGCACCCCTCGGCCTCGCCTAAGCCAACAGCTTTATGTGATTCCAATTAACTAAACTTCACAGACTACCTGCAAGTCATATTGGCCAAAACTGTTCCACCTAGTCAAAGGGAGGCCTTAATATGACACTTAAATCCATTTTTCAAGCAAATGTACAGTGCAGTCAGTACCAGCTTGCTAGTTTTTGAGGCTACGGAAGCAGATGGAACCATGCACTCATTCAGCTCAACAAAACACAATCCCTGAAAACCAGACTGCAGCAGTGCTGTGGGTGGCAATCCAGAGCTCTTAAAATATTCTAAAGCTACAAGGAAATTAAAATACACTTCCGTAGTTAAAAAATGGAATTTTAGAAGTGTCACCTTTGAGACAATCAAGCTGGGTAAGAACCTAAAGCCCACAGAATGCCTTTGGTTGTTCAGAACTGGATAATCTGCAGGGCACAAATATTCTACAGTGAAAACTGCTTCAGGTTCTCCTCAGTAACGTTTTGCTCAGAGCACGGAGTGGCACTGGAAAACAACTGGTTAACCATAAGCAATTCCCAACTACGTGCAACCGCTGCAGGCAGTTCCCAACTATGTGCAGCCCCTTCCCCGTCAAGAGAACAGTATTCCCAGACATACCATAAGCTTCATAGGTTTCCTGTGCCTCCCCGTGTCCATAATCATAGTATTCTGTGTCCCTGGAAGAGTAATTTTGTTGGTTACATACGGTGCTGAAATCGTACTCCTGAACTGACACAACTTGCACAAACGCTTGAAAAGCAAAGATGCCCAGTACTGCTCGTGGCTGTGGCGTGTCTGGTCGCTGCTTTTACAGAATTGTCAAGGACACTGGGACACTCCCAAAAGTTATTTCCCAGGCACTCCTGGATTCCAGCAGAACAGGGCACTCTCCCTACAGCTCAAACTCAGAAATGAGTGTTTCCATTCTCTTCAATAAAAAAAAAGAAAAAAAAAGAAAGATCATGCATAATTTTCTCTGTAACAGGCAGGAGACAAGCAAACTCACCCTTGGCCCTGGCTGTAGTAGCCTTCATACCCCTCATAGCTCTGGTCTGCGTACGCATCATCATAGCCCTGAAACAGACGGTGACACAAACGGCGTTAATGGAAGCACCAAAGGTTAACGCCTGACGAGTAACGGCACAGCCGAATTCAGCCTGCAGCAGCTTCCAGAGGAGCCTGTGGACCCTTGCCTGCCAGGGGGAAAGGGGGTCAGTCATAACACACAGGTAGCTGAAAATCTGCTTGTGTTCTGTGGCTTGGGAAAAATAAACCACACTAGTATTTACAACGCATTTGAAAGCCACTTACACATCCAGAGCTGCAGTGTGTCTGCAACACAAATCCATGTGCCAGGAGAGCCTGTAACTGGGTTATCTAAAATACAGATTTACAGGTAGACAAAACCCAACCTATTAAGTTATGACAGGTTTCAGTGGAAAAACTGAGGGGTTTTACTGAAAAGAGAAATACAATTTAGAAATACCAATATTTGTGCTGGTTCCCCAAAATGCTGTTGTGCATCAAACCCAGCCATCTTGTTTTCCCTTCAGAATACCAAGAGCAAAGATATTATGATAAGCTTGACAGGAGGGTGGTGCTTAGTTATATCCCTTGAAACATCATCATGTTCATTCATAAATTCATTGTAAGGATTTTAGGGGCCGTAAGAAACCTTTGGTGCTCACTCCCAGCTTAAAGAATTCTCTTGCAGAAAGAGCATGTGATGAAAACTATCAGTCTCCGTGCTTCAGTTTGTCTACCGTGCACTGACAGTTACGGCAAACTCCAGTCCTGGGGGCACATTTGAGTTTTATAAAAAACACCCCTTACCCTGTCTTTAGGGCAGAACCATACTAGTGACCGGTGGCCACTTCTCCAACGCAGTCATACTGTTGTTAGCTCTGATTTCAATGATGATATCTTAGATATTGAACATCAGCTAGTTGGAGTAAAAAAACCAAAGATAAGTAGTTTCTTACATATTCCTCATAGGTTTCTGGCGCGGGAGGAGGAGGAAGCGGTATCCTCTGAATGCCGGCTGCGCGTGCTCTGGGTGCAGGAGCACCCCGTACTGCTGGGGGAGGAGGCACTCCGCGGGCTACGGCGGCTCCCCTGGCAATGGCACCCCGCACCGGGGCTCCTCGCACGAGGGCCCCCCGAGGAGGAGGAGGGGGAGGACCAACACCACGTCCCCTGGAAAGGAGAGAAAAAGGACTGTGAACAGCTCCTGTTGTACTGCTCACGTGCTGAACACCGAGGGCAGCGCATATGCTTCTTCCGCCTACTTTAAAATGCAATAGCTTGATAAATAAATACAGTCATCATTAACTACGTCGTGAATGCTTTATCAAGAATGAAAGCACAAGAATTGCTAACGTTGTATTGCAGGATTGACAGAAATATCTTCTGGGATGAGAACTCTCCTGCATTAGCTGTTGTATAGACAGAGAAATAAATCTGATACACAGCACTGGCCAAGTAATTTCTCAGCGTTCATTCTGAACAACCCTCCATCGCTAACCTGTAATGACTGCCAGACCTCCAGGACTGTAAAGATCAACGATGAGATGAGCAGGGAGATTTCTGGGCTAAACACTCAGAAGCAAAGACTTTCTCCGCCATGAAATAGGTAGCGGAGCAAAACTACAGTAACAGAGTTTTATAGCCAATTTATCCCGATGCCTTGGCAGCAACGACAGAGTAATGCCACCCTCTGTCAAAGGAAGGCCAGTTTAAACCGAAAATGCTTGTTCTGCTGAAGGCTACAGGAGCAAACATGACACATCTAGCCACGATTTTGAGGGTCAATTTTTGAAAGGTTGCTTTATGAAGCTACTGATTTCAGACAAGAATAATACAGAAGACATCCGCTGTGCTAGATTACATCTCAAACATACAAAACATTTGACGCCAGCTTGCTAAAAGTGAGTCTGCAACGCAAGGCTAGAAAGCCTTGGCCAAAAGCCAAGGTCAAGGCCAACAGCTTACGTGTGAGAACAAGTAGCTTCACCTCATCCGGCAGCACAATTTGAGCAAGATGCAGCATTTCCAGGTCTGTGCTTTTGGGAAAGATACCTTGGAACAGGCGGAGGCGGTGGTGGAGCAGCTCCCCTTCCCCGCACAGGGACTCCTCGGCCACGAGTTGGCTCTGGTACACCGTTCAGATAGGAGAGCTCCAAGAATTGCTCCTGACAGATATCATCCATCATATCCTAAAAAAGGGAAAGAGTCAACTCCAAAGAACAGCTAACTAGCCAGTCTCTGCTCCAGGATATCACAGGCTAGGGTGCTGGAATAAAAATAACCCCGGAGTCCTAAATTAACTGCTGGTTAGCTTTACTGGGATTTGCTCAGCCGGCAGCAGCGCACAACGGCCAGCTTTCTCCAAACAGGCCAGGAAACCCGCATGCTCAGGAGCTGCAGCGAGCACTGCAGCTGGTCCCTGGGAAGAGGGCCTCTCTAACGCAGGTTCGGGAGGCATCTGACGTCCAGCATCCCAGGGATGTCAGCAAGATTTATTTGCAAATGTTGTAGAGTTAGAGGGGAAGTCAGGCAAGACAGATCTCACCTCGAGCACCTTACACCTCCCATTTAAAGGCAAGTGTCTGACAACAAGCACACGTAAGGCACCAACACGCCACTGTGCTCCCGACCCGCTGAAGGAACAGGATAGGATGCAGTCTGATGAAGAGTAAGCACCCATTTGCAAATCCAGGCTGCCTTCTCAAATTGTTAGGAACACGGTATGTTTCCAGCTCCGTGTATTTCTACGGCCTCAGGAGAACTAGTGTCAGGAATCAGCACAGATCTCTGGTGACCTTGCAGAAGTCACGCCAGTCCTCCCCTCAACACAGCGGGGCAAGCTGGGCCTGCACCGAGGATCTTCACAACACCATGGCAACACCACAAAGCAAGGAGACTCCTACCAGATGTGTCTTCACAGCACTGCTGGCTTCCACAGCGACTTCTCTGACAATTTTCACAAGTTTAGCACATTGTTTGAAGGCAGCAACAGACAAGACACTTTAAATAGCAAGGCTGCACGCTTGCTTTAGCAAGCTGAGGGTTTGTACATCCCCAGGGCTCCTTGAAGATGACCTCTTTCCTTCAAAGACACTTCACACAGCAGTCTCTCCTCCTCTCTGTCAGACTCACAGAAATCACACAGTACCCGTACGCTTTTCCGCACTCCCCTACTACGCACGGCTCTCAGGTTCCGCCCGCCCCTGGGATTTCAGGCAGAACATCGAAGCTCTCCAGGCTCAGCTGTGGAGCGTGGCGCTGGGGTATACTCAGCTCTCTACCTGCCAGGTCTCTGAATTACAGGCTGAGCTAGCCAGAAGCAGGCAGCTCCGCATGCTTCTTTTTCATTCTGTTTTTTCCTAATTTACCAAACAACCCCATTGTTTTAATAACATGTGTACGACTCCTTATGTTCTACAGTCCTTGGAGGCAATACTTGAGCCGTGTCCTGTTACATACTGGCACAAAACTGACATGAAGTTGACCATAAGGGTTTTACAAGGTTCACCAGTAAAAGACATCCCCAAACAGATAACAAGCGTCATCTCTATGGCATCTTTTTGCCTGGTTAGCAAAAAGAGGCTCCTCCACATCACCCGCGTTTAAAGCGGTAGAAATACTGATTTAAGAGGTGTTTCAGAAAATAGCGACAAGACTGAATATGACTACCCAGCTGCCCGGGCAGCTGCCCTCCTCATCCTCACACCACCCATTCAGAGCAGAGCAAACGCCTTCATACTTAGTTTGTGCTCTGACCAATGAATTTTTCTCGTTGGGTTTCTATGCTACAGTTCCAAGCCAGAGGAACTCAGCTAAGTCGTCTCTTCCACGGCAGGCAAGGCTAAAGTTATTCTCCTGCTAAAACTGACACCTAGAGCTAGACAAGCTACCCACCCACTCCAGCGTCCACAGCTAGTACTTGCTGGGACAGAAACACAACTGACCAGGTTAAATGCTTGAAGGTATCATCAGCACCTCCCGAAATAACTGAAAGCTAGTCCTGAATCTCCTCCTTACTATGCTCCATGAGACTGGCTCCAAGGCCCTGAAAAGGTTTCTGTCTGAACCAGACCTGTAGGAACGTACACTCAAAGGAAATGTTCTGACCTGCTCGTAAGTCGGACTCTGTGCAGGCAGCTGGTACCCCGGTCACGGGATCGCTGTGACAAACCCCCACACATCCACCAAAGAGGCAACCTGCTCACCTACCCTCTGCAGGACAGAACTGGACAGGCCTGCAAGGAAGCTCCAAACAAGTCATTTAGAGCTGTACAGTCACGGCCTTTTACCTTAACGTACTTTTACAGTCTGTCTGGCAGCTCACAGCTATCCAAAAGCATGTAAAAATGCTGACATCATTTTGCCAGAATTCAGCTTAATTTTTATTTCCTGAAACTATTCTGATCTTGGATATTTCTTTTTTAAACTACCCGAACAGGATTAGATCTACCTTTGCTAACCCTCAGTGTCCTTTCCACTCCTTAGGCGTACATCTTTCTAATTATGGTTAGGGCAATCATACATGCCTTCACACGAGATGAAGGGGGTCATGTCAGGCTGCCACACACACTTAATGGTCCGGGCTTCCTCATCTACACGACTCCTGCAGCACGAGCCTTACACTGTGCAGACCCTACCCAGCCTTACAGGTTCACAACCCAGCCATCTCCTTCAGAAAGGAAAGAACATCACTGTACATACTGGAACAAGGAACTTCTTGACTTCCTCCATGGCGTGAGCCATCAGAGCATATGCTTCACAAGGGGGTCCAAAAACTTCAATGAAGACATGCAAATCCATATTTAGATGAGCATATTTAGGATCTCCCCCTTTACGCAGTTCTTCCTCCTGAAACAAACCAGATTAGAGATTTCTGACACTAAGTAAGATGCAGAGAAAATATTTTTCTTTTACCTGTTTTCTAAGCCTTAACAGGAAATGTCTGCAAAAGCATTTTGGCCGTGCCTGGACACAGATCATAGCAGCATACTAGTGACATGACATTTTATGAAAAGCCAGAAGCAACCCACACCCTCCATCATTTTACAGCTGCCTTTTCAGATGACATACTTTTGCTAATGCACTGATGCCAGACACCTTTTTTCCCTGGAAAATTAAGCATATTTAAGCAGTGTTCCTCCTCTTCCACGCTACCGTTCTGCCTGAGGTGCTCTTTACCATCTAGAGAAGTCTAATGCCACAGACAAGCTCCTCTTTGACCCTGCGCTTAGATACCTGTGTCATTCAGATAGCTTTAAGAAGCTACAAATAGACTAGAAGCGTAAGAGCTTTCCATGCTGCTGAAGTAAAAAAATCAAATGAAGTTACAGCTCTGCTGACTCTTAGCTCAGTTTTGGGAGTAAATAGAAAGAAAGAAAGTTCTTTTCATTTTTTTTCTATTCAGAAAAACCTCCCAGCACTTTGTGATTCACAAAAGATTACCAGGAACATACTGCTCCAACATCTTCAGTGAACCATGAGAATTTAAGGATTTCAGAGTGAACAGCTAGAAAAAGGATTTTTAAATTTCTTTCTTTTCCCCTGGAAGGGAAACATATTCCTTCAGCGAATTAATTTTCACAGAGTAGCTGGAATTAATTCTTATTTTACAAACTTTGTACTTTACCTTTCGTATAAGCTCTCTCTGCACCCATGGGTACAGGATGTCAAAGGATGGCTGGTCTCTAAGTCATGCTCATGAAGAAAATCTGCATCACATTTCTGGCCCAGTCAAGATTGCTCCCAGCACGCACAGAACAATTTAGCAAGGATTACTTCCTGCTGCCTTTGCTTTTGGACTTTAATGATTTAATCTTTCATAAAATGCTTTGAGAACCACTGCTTCTCCCAGCAATACGAAAGGCATTTATATATATGTGTATTTTCAAGGGTGATCCCCTTACCTTTTGTTTATCTCGCATTGAACCCTTCCCAAGCACAGATATCTTAGCACCAGTTTCTTCCTGAAGCCTCTTGATGGTGTTGCCTTGAGGTCCCAAAATCTTTCCAACAAAGTTGAACTGCAAATTACAAAAAAAAGAAAAAAAAAAAAAAAAAAAAGAAGAAACAAATTAGCTCCAGAGCTCAGTAGCCTTAACAAAAGCTTTTCTGAATGTTATGCTGGCTGACAAAAAATTTAGCCACTCCACTTTCTCTTCAGCTCACCAAAAAATACAGACCAAAAAACGCACAGGAAAATTTAAGTTCCAGAACATTCTTTTCATGAAAAAATGCTCCTCCAGAAAATCAAGCTAAATTAACTCACACAAAGCGTTTAATTCTAGCATCTACTCTCTGGTAATTTTACAGGCAACAAGTCTTAAATGAGTTCTTAACTGTAAAACACAAAGCTCTGCGTATCAAAGTGTCTACTCTAATAATAAAGGATCACAGCTATGCATCACCAGTTAGCTTTATCCCAGGACATTCTACAAATGTAATATATTAGAATTAAGATCCTGTAAGCTTGCATTGGAAAAATTACGGAGTGATAGTGGAACACTAGCATAACTCCTGATGATGCTTTGACAGCTACCATCTCAAAGTCAGCCGTAAAACCCACGGAAAATAAGCAAATGACAGAGATTCAGTAAGCTATTTTCTGGCCCTCACCTTGGGGTACTGTTTGACAGGTATCAGAACTCGTTCTTTCAGTTTCATATTCTTGTGGGAAAATAAATCCAGGTAGTTCTCCTCCTCATCCTTCTTTGTAGTTTCACCCTTCTGAATTTTTTCAATTTCTAAACAAGATAAAAATAGGGCTGCTTATATTCCTCAAACAAGCATCACCGTTAGAGTTGGAATCACGACAGGACACACCACCCTCATTCTCTGTGGATACGTGAACACTTGTCATTGCGTGGATGGAATCTGGGCAGACAGGCCACCTCCTCACTGCTAGCCCAGCGTCCCTTCCTCCCTTCACGTCTAGGGAGTCCAGAAGGCCAAACCCAGGATAACAAAGCAAAATAAGAAAGAACAGCAGAGAATGCTCTACACATAACTTCAAGAAATAAGATTAGGAAACTCTGAGTACGGTTCTGCTGTGCTTTCCTCTGTCAGTCCCCACACTGACGACACAGACCCCTAAACCTACAAAGGGCCCAGCCTCAGCTACGCTACTGCACCCACTTGCCACAGTGCAGCGGCCACGGGCAAATCAGGCAAGTTGTTATCCCAGCTGAACCACTATTTTAAATCTGTAATTTTAGTGCAGCCAAGACATACTGACACTATGAATTCCTGTTAAGTTGAAAACACTCCTAATAAACAGAAGTCTGAGTAAGTGACACACTGAAGTGTGGTCTGGCTGATGAAATTCTTACAATCCTCGTTTCATTAAACGATGCACCTTTGTCACACCAGCAATTCCTGACTTGGTTTTTTAGGTTGTGAGCTTCAGGCACGTAGCCATAAAAGTGAGCGTCAGAAGTCTTTAACTTAATTCAGGCAACACTACTACATATTTTTGTCTCTCAAAATAAGGGTCTGAATTTTAATGGTATATTGTGAATTTCAGAGTCTTGGACAAGCACGGAGGTGGCCTGAGTGAACTGAAGGCATGCTGCAGCCTGAGGGGGATCTGGAACAAAATAACCTTCTGGAAGTAGGTCATTAAGGTAGGCCAATTAGGAACAAACACCTCCTCAAACCTAGCTGGAAACTAAACTTTCATTGAGAGATGGCAGGAGACGGTCACCTCATAAAAGACAACCCAGATGGAGATCATCTGAAGACCATCTTCAAGGCCGGCACTCCTAGCACAGGTTCTTACAGTCATGAATGCGCCTTCCCTCGCACAAGACCACCACCCAACACTTCTCTAAAGAATGCAGCCCATAGCTGACCGGCTTTTCTTTTCCAGAGAAGTCCAGTCACGTACACTTTTATTTAATGGCCAACAACTAGATGACAGGTTCCCCCCAATTTGGAGCCAATCCATTATTAACAATCCCAAATTACTGATGAACCATTATGCACTCTTCAGCCCAACTAAGAAGAAAAACCAAAAATGGTCACACCATGCATAGCCATCACAAATTATTACCCACAGATGCTTATCAGGAGAGGAGCACGACCCTTCCTTAAAAGTTAAATTGTGCCATTTCATCAGCAAACCCAAGGACTATAAATATCTCTTCTGAGTCGAAAGTGCTCTAAATACAACTTCTCACATCTCAGGGGAAAGACACTTTCACAAGATTATACACATAACCGAATTAAAGCTGCAAGACAAAACCAAAGACTGCTTAGTCACCACCAGGATTTAAAGAGGGCAGCTGCAGTATCTTGTGTTCCCGCTGATTTCTGTCCATGCCAGAAACTAAATGTTCATGTTTGCAGTTTGGGAAGATCGGTGTATCCAATATGTGACACACCATCCATCTGGTAATGTTCTGGTGCCACCCGAACAGGAACAGGAACCATGGGTTACCACCATCCTTCCCACTGGACGGGCAACCGCAGCCTCGCGGGCTGAGAAGGGCGACTGGCATCTTTCAAACGGTGCCGACCACAAGAAAGGCAAGCAATTAGATGTGCACCCCCCAAAAAACCCTTAAGAAAATATGATCAAATGATCAATATTTTATCTTTCCAGTTATGGACACAGTAATTTAAACTGGTTTTTAGTTCAGAGATCTAAATAGAAAACTTGGAGATTGTGTTGCATAATTATGAAATAAAAAAGCCTAAATTTTGTATTTTTATTTGCAACAGTACCTTGGCTCCCTTACAAAAGTGTTACCATGACTCCTTCATTTAAAAAAAAAAAAATCCTGGATGTAATTGCTTTGAAAAAGATAGCCTGATCTTTGCTTTAAAAAGAAATTATTTTCTGAAGACACTACGCAAAAGTAAAAAACCCAGAAGTTCAAGCACTGTCAAATTTATAAAATAAGCAACAGAGTTCGCTGCCTTCATTAGTTTTACGTAATCTTTTCAATTTTAGCTACAAGAACAGATCAGAGAATCAAGACCTGGAAAATAAAGATTGCACTGGTGGCCTTATCCCCCATTAGGCATAGCTTTACAGCCTATAATACAATGCAATTACTTTTCAAAAGTTTTGGTTTTCCAAAAAAAAGTACATGAATTGCTGAAAATGCATTCTGCATATTGACAAGAGGTGTTTTCTACGCACACATCAGAATAAAAGCACCCTAAAACTTCTGGGATGTAAATTAAACTGCTCAGAGGCATCTTCTACCTCGTCAAAACCCCATGCAATTAGATGTAAGCCTCTGCAAACCAGTGAATCCCAGTTCACATCAACCACACAGCAAAATCCATTCTGCCTCCTGCAACAGTAGCAACGACCTCTGGGAATCAGTCTGTGAGGCCAACAAATAATTAACCATGTGCTAAAAAAAGCACTGGATCCACCACGGTCAAGTCTTCAAACGAAATCCAAAACATATGAGAAGGAAAAGCCCGGCGCAGCAGAGGAACTCCAAGTTCTCCAGCTGCTGCGGTCCGGCTCGGCACGGTGACCCAGCAGTCCCCTGCACACCTCCAGAACGAGCTCCCGTCTGGAAACGGGCGCGAAGAAGGACTACACCCGCGCCACTTGCGACGCGTCCCGCTGCTCGGGATTCCAGCGTTATCCGTGTGCGTTCTGGCAGACCAGCTACGCAACACGAAGCAGTAGTGAACGAAGTGACGAGTGGTAGCAGTTTGGCAGGCCACTTACTGATAGGCAGGAGAAGCGTACGTGTACCTTGAGGGATTAAGCACGCCCCATTCCAGTGCTGATTTTTTAAAGCCGTGTCAGAGGTGCAGCAGAAGGTTACCTTCTTGCCACGGGGAATGTCAGCAGTCTGGCGGCATGTGTGGCAGTGGTTTCCGGGACTTCATGTGGGGCAGTGATTGCATTGTCTCAGATGAAATCCTAAGGGGTAGGTAAAGGGGGTTGGTAACACCGCTGCTTCGCAAGGAGGAGGCTAAGCAGCCACAGTGCTACTCCTGATCTAAGCCCAAGCTCTTCCTTAACAAAAACCCCCATGTTAAACATCGTCCTGCAGCATGCTGCTGCTCCGTAAGCAGAGACACGCTGTTTATTCATCACACAGAGTATTATCTTAACATTATGAAAATACTGACCCCGTGCCCAAAAAAAAAACCAAAAAAAAACCCCAAAAGAGTTTGGGGATGGGAGCCTCCAGAAGAAAGCAGAGCTCCCTCTCTCCTTTGCCACGGCTGCCCAGCTGGTTTGATTCCACAGGAGAGGAAGCAGGGAGCTGTTCCTGGATGGACTCTGCCAAGAGCGGAAGCTGCAGAATTTGGCAAGCCTAACCCCACCACTTCCCTCCCACTTTCTGCTGAAATACACCCCGACCCTCCAGCCTCCAGCTGGGATTCACACGCAGACAGCTCTGCTTTGGAGCTTTGCTGAGAAGGGAGGGGACAGCCACCAGCACAGGGAGAAGGAGCGCGGGGAAGAGAAGAAACACTGCCCAAGCGTGAGGCAGGGAGGAGAAAGGCCGGAGGTGAGCTGTGAGGAATGCACAGGTAGCGGAGGCTCCTGGGAGAGAAGCGGGAGGAGGCAGGGTCACGGCAGTGACAGGCAGGCCAGCATCAGCCTCTACTAACGCTGGCACGGCTCAGCAGTGCACACATTTAACGGCACAGCACGGCCCAGCCCGCGACATCTGGGCACAGGTTTAAGGGGACATTTACAGCTCCTTTGGGGGTAGGGCACAAGCTTGGAAACACACAGATTTAGGTAATCGTCTCCACTTCAGGACAGCCGTAACTCCACGCTACGCAAGCTCCAGCCCGTAGCACTGCTCTGGGTCACACACAGCTTCTCGTCACCCCTGTGACCTCAGCCCGTCTCTAATCCCACTACTTGGTTCCTTGGCAGTCACCCCAGCCAGGCCGCCGCCCATCCACCTGACTTTCCCATACAATCCCATTTTCTGTCCTAGGAATACACACAGCCTGGACGAATCTGGCAGGAGAACCAGCACGGTCAGCAGGGGATTCTGTCGAGGAGCCCTCCAACATCTCCCCGCGTTGCTCTAACTCCAATTGCTCGGTGCTCCCTCCCTTCGTTGGTGCTGCTCTGAATCCACCCCTCCCCACCCATCTCCATCCCTCCTCACCGCTCCACACTTCTGGGAATTTAGCACGAGGACCAACTGGATGTGAGCCGTACAGAGACTTGCTAGCGCAGTGACGTAGCTCACGTCGCAGTTTGTAGCTTTGGAAGCTCAGAGACAACCGGCTCTTTTCACATGGAGTTTCTCCGTGAAATAAAAATAGCTGAGATTACCGCAAGAATTTGCGAAAACCCGTATGCCTGGCTAATTCACCAATGGACACCCCTGTCCTCCCAAAGCACGCAGAGAGGACTGTGCCTTTCAAAACACCAGCATCTCTTCCTGCTCTCCCCGCAGCAGATGGGGGGCAAAAATGCAAGTGAGGAAAAGGGGTTTTCCTGTCCCTGTGGAAGAGGAGGGTCACACACATCCCCAGCCAGAGGAGCGAGGAAATGCGGATCACGTTCCAAGGTGCAAGAAACCCCACCTCACCGCCTTTTCACCACACAGTACGTTGTTCGAGGATGGGTATTACACCACCGTGCTGCCGTTCATCCTGGGCAGAAATAACGCCCATTTTCTCTAAAAATGCTAAGCAGCCTCAGAACCACACAAGTATTTTAGAGTACTTTTACATACTGTTTTTAAACAAGAAGTCTTAGTTTTAACGCAGAACTCCTGCAAGGTTCCCTCCCAGAGGCAGCAACTTCCACGCCTGAAAAAAGGCTGGAATAGGAACACTGACACTCAATAACCAGGCACTTCTGCGTCTGGAAGTCATTTTGTGTAAGTCGCGCAGGCCGTACGCGTTACAATCTTTGACCCAGACCTAAATTCCAAAGAAAGCTGTACAGCAGCTTCTCCAACATGACATCCCCAGAGGCTGCCACAGCAGCAGAGAAATTCTGAGCAATCCAGATCAGTTTGGGGTCATCTGTGCAAAGAGATTTAGTCACCTAAAACCACTGTTTTATTTCAGATTCTTTCTCACGAGCTTCCTGCTCAGACTGCCCTGAATTTGGACTGCTAGTGAATGCCCCCAAAGCACAGCAATTTTCAAAATATCCAAAGCAAGCAGGAAGCATCTGGAGCTCTTCTAATGATCAATTTTAAGTCTCACAAAGCTGCAGTTTACTATCAGCAATTTTTAAATAAATGAAGAAAACCTCACAAATCCTTGTTACACCACCCAGTGAACGACGCTTTACTAAGCGGGCTGAGAACGCTGTTCTTTGTGCGGGAATTAACAAACTCCTTAGGTTTCATTTCACTGCAAGGCGTTATCACAGAGCTGTCGAGCATCAGCTGGCTAAAGGGTTTTATTAATGAAAAACATCAAATTGATGGCAAGTCGGATTATAAAACTAATTTATTTAGATGAAGATGTCTGCGAGCGATGCCAAGTTACCCGTGATGATATACCTCAGTTATCTGGACAACGGGAGACAGCAATTCCTAAGAATTATTTCTTACATTAAAGGAGGAGCTAATAAAATCTCTAGCACTGCACCAACTGTGGCAATACTATACGGTTTACAGATATAAAAAAACAAATAAAAGCAGAATGGCAAGTATCAGAGTGCTGAACGCTCTGCTCCTCTGCAGATTAAATCCGAGTATCCCCTCGCACTGGGTGCCTCCCAGCTCTCCACGCACATAAAGCGGTAAGTGTGAGCAAATATTTTTAACTCGTTCCAATTTTGAAGCTGACAACAGTGTCTTGAGGCAGCTGAATGTACTTGACAGAGGCACCAAACGCGGGCGCAGCAGCTGCTCTGTGGAGATAGGGAGAAATCAGAGCCGGCAGGCGATTGGGCAGCGGTGCTGGGGAAGGAGAAGGCTAGGCTGGGCACAGAACAAAGACTGCCATTTCCACTGCCTATTTGGGTTCATCAGAAGCATGAAATAAGCCCTAATACAGATTGCCAGAGTGGAAAAATCAAAGAGATCCCAAACTGTGCCTCACGGGGACTCAAGCAGGCGCTACGTGGACAATCCCTGTTTCCACCGTTTCTCTTTGGTCCCCTCTCTCCCCGGGGATGCAAAGGGCCGGTATCACCGTATTTTAACGGGAAAGTTCTGGGTCTGCGTTTAACCCGGCCCAGGCCCTGGATTAAGCACAGGGCCAAAGAGAGATGAAATAAGAGATCTTCAAAACCCCCGGGGGGTCGCATTTCGCACCGGGCAGGGGAACCACAACGGCTCGG